>JAJPUD010000280.1:699913-748021 GCA_023553655.1 Myrmecobius fasciatus
ACACACACACACACACACACACACACACACACACACACACACACACAAAGTATAAATATGTACAGCACATGCCTTTCATTGCAAAGCAGACATGAGCTTGAAATGCTTGTATAATGAGAATTTTAGAAAAATGAATCACTTCTTTTTTTATTATTAAATCTTTTTATTTGCAAAACATATGTATGGGTAATTCTTCAACATTAACCCTTACGAAGCTTTCTGTTGCAAATTTTTCCCCCCTACTCCCCATCCCTTCCCTAGATGGCAGGATATCCACTACATGTTAATTATGTTAAAATACTTGACAAGTCTTATATATGTATATATATTTCCACACTTATCATTGTTGTGCAAGAAAAATCATATCTACAAGAAAAAAAAATCTGAGAAACAAAACAATGCAAGCAAACATCAATAGAGAGCATGAAAATGTTATGTTGTGGATCACATCTCACATTCCTCTCTCTGGGTGTATATGGCTTTCTTCACTGAACAATTGGAACTGGTTTGAAACATAAAATGAATCACTTCTAATGCAATAGAAGAGATTATTTAAAGGAACAACCCTAAGGGGAATCACTTTGAAAAGCAAAACATTTTGCAATAGAACTCCTTCATTTGTGTATTTTTATTCTGCATATGCATATACAGGTTGCCCCAAAAGTCTTAGTGCATTTTTAAGCTTTAATAGCTTATTTTGTTAAGCTATGTAGTTATGTCACTTAACTATTTAATGTCTTACCTAAATAGCTTAAAACTTGTAAAACTGCACTGAAACCTTTGTGATACCCTGAATATATAGACATATGTTTATTATACTTCATTGATATTTGTAGTTGGGAGACTACTAATAGTGGTCATTATCTGGGATTGATCTGATCAACTCAGTTGGCTATGGGAATGATGCTGACCTTCCCTATTCTCAACAAGGTCATCAGTGTCCTGATTGTCCAGATTTTTACTTTTGTTTTTCTTTACTCTGAATATCCATTCATTTACAAATGCTTCTTAATTACACTTCTGCAGCATCACTAGCATTCATTTTCTTCTCTCAGCTTCAAAAGCCACCATCCTAGTTCAGCCTAGACTCTAGCAATGGCCACCTAATTTTCTACATTATAAATTCCACACTACTTAGTATGGCTATCAACGCCTTCCACAATTTGGCCCCAACCTACTCTTTCAAAATCATCTCCCTCTCCAAGAACCCTCTGTTGTAGCCACACTGGTCTATTCACTATCTCCTGAAGACAGGAAGCACATTTCTGCTTGTGATATTAATCCCACTGTGAATGTCATGCCATTCATTTCCATCTATGAAAATTCTTCAAGGTGCAGCCCAGTGCTATCTATTCCATAAAGATTGACTATCCAATCTCACATTGACTTCTTCTTCCTTAGAATCCAAGGCATTTGTTCTTCTAACTTATTCACTCGAGCAGCTGATTATATATTGAAATCTCTTACAGTGTCATTTAACTCACATGGTAATTTTTCCATTTCTTGACATAAGACAGACCCTTGTGCTTTTTCATTTTATTTCTTATTTGTTTGTTTGTTTTTCTCTGAATCCCCACAGTCCTTAGTGGAGGGACTGATAAATATATGAAATAAATAGAAAGGCAGTTCACTACAGTGGAAAGAACATGGGCTCCAGGTTCAAATCTCAGCTTTAACCTTTAGTACTTGTGTGTCCTTTGACAAATAAAAACCCTGTGGTCAAATATGACAGATATGACCTATATGATTTTGGACAAACTGCTTAACCTCTTGGGACTTCAGTTTCTTTATCTGTAAGAGAGAGGTAAAGGAATAGATCAGTTAGGCCTCTGGCCTTTTTTGCTATAAATTTATAATTCTATTTCCAGGATTTGAATCCTGACTCTGTATCTTGTTCTCCATGTGCCTTTGGGATAGTCCTTTTTTAGGCCTCCATTCCCTCTTCTATAAAATGAGGGGGAAGAGGGTCCATGAGTGAATCAAAAAACAACTTTTTAAATGCCCTCTATGTCTCAGGCACTGTGCTAAGCACTGAGGATTTAAAGAATGGCACAGACAGCCCTTGCTCTCAAGGAACTCAATTGAATTAGAGCTCAGAAGAAATTAGGTGCCTTCTAACTCTAAATCCTATGCGTGAATTCTCTGCTTGGTTAAGAAACTAAATATTCCTAATTACTTCAAGGATTGACATATAAAGGCCTGAAATGAACAAGATGACTAAAGATGTTTCCTCACTGCCTACTATAATGTTTGCTCCTGGGCACCTCACACCATGTCCAAGTTATCTGATCAGTTTTTGTAAAAATGCCCCTATGCCAGCAGCCGGGATGGCCTGCTTCATAAACTTCTGCAAACTCCCCCAGTGCAGAGTTGTCTATTATCTATAGATAATAGTTTTATGATTTATATAATTATGATTATGATATGATATAAATAATGTTTTATGATTGGTCATACTGGAGTTGCTTTTTGGCATGTCTCAAAGGCCCAAAGATAATATAAAGTGGACCAAATGCACCAAATATAGACTCTATAGGATTTGCTTTTTTTTTGTGTTCTTTATATTTCATGGGTTAAAAACCTTTGCCTTCTGTGAATTGCTATAATCTTTTCCTTCCCTCCCTCTACTCCCCCTTAGGTTTCCTATTACTTTGTTTGGAGCTGACAAGTGACATTTATTTCCTGGCCAAGCCCCTCCTCTTCCATTTGCCCAATTTCTCTCTTGCTTTCTTAATTTTATTTCCTGGAGTTTTCAGGCAGGAAGCTGAATTTTGGGAGAAAGGGCCAGAGGTTGAGGAGAGCTGGTCATCCTCACTTCCCTCAAACCAAAACTTTCACATTCAAGGAGGCTGGAGGGTAATTGAGGTACAAAGATGCTTCTGTTCTCTTCATACTTTCCTATAAAGAAATCCAACTCAAGAGAATATTTGTTCTGCCCCTCTGAAATACAGGGCTGAGCCTATCAATTTCCAACAATACTCACATTTGTTCTAGTAGTTATGGATCCAACTCACAATGAATAATGATAATTCATTGATTCAGACTACTCTGGCTGGTATTAAGTGAAAACCAAGGAAAGGAAGAGAGGGAATAAGCCTTAAAAAATCATCTAGTCTATCTCCGTCATTCTGAAGAGAAGAAAGTTGAAATGAAAAATGAACTAATAATTTGCTCAACCATCATAACTGAGCCAGTGACTGAGCCAGAACAAATTTGCAGCAGAAGATAATTTGGAAGAACTTCAGGAAAGGTGTCTTTCTTTTTTTTTCTTTTTTATTTTATTTGCATAACATATGTGTGGGTAGTTCCTCAGCATTGATCTTTACAAAGCTTTCTGTTACAAATTTTTACCCCCAGTCCCCACCCCTCCCCTAGATGGCAGGATATCCACTACATGTTAATTATGTTAAAATATTGGCAAATCGAATATAGGTATACATATTTCCAAACTTATCATTGTTGTGCAAGAAAAATCTTATCTACACAAAAGATATATCAGATAAAGGAAACACAATGTAAGCAAACATCAATCAAGGAGAATGAGAATGTTATGTTGTGGTCCACATTTCACATCCCTCTCTCTGGGTGTATATGGCTTTCTTCAGTGAACAATTGGAGGTGGTTTGAAAGATTTCATTGTTGAAGAGAGCCATGTCAATCAGAATTGATCATCATGTAATATTGTTGTTGCCGTGAATAATGATCTCCTGGTTCTGCTCGTTTCACTCAGCATCAGTTCATGCAAGTCTCTCCGGGCCTCTCTGAAATCGTCCTGCTGGTCGTTTCTTACAGAGCAATAATATTCCATAATATTCATATACCATAATTTATTCAGCCACTCTCCAATTGATGGGCATCCTTTCAATTTCCAGTTTCTAGCCACTACAAAAAGAGCTGCCACAAACATTCTTGCACATGTGGGGCCTTTCCTTCCTTTAAGATCTCTTTGGGATATAAGCCCAGTAGAAATGCTGCTGGGTCAAAGGGTATGCACAGTTTGATAACTTTTTGAGCATAGCTCCAAATTGCTCTCCAGAATGGCTTATCCGTTCACAGCTCCACCAACAATGCATCAGTGTCCCAGCCCTCCCACATGCCCTCCAACATTCATCATTAACTTTTCCTGTCATTTTAGCCAATCTGACAGGTGTGTAGTGGTACCTCAGGAAAGGTGTGTTTCAATCGAGAGGCAGCCCAATACAGAGAGAGGCTCCCGCAGGCCAGGGAATCTACCAGGAATCTTAGCCAAATACAGCAGCCTTGGCTAGTGTGTTCTGGTTCAGAAGCTAGTGGATCAGCAGACTAGCTGTGAGACATCCAATGTAAATAAAAATAGGCAAATAGTGAGCCCCTAAACCCCAGAACAAGGTGAGAGTTGGCCACACCCACCCAGCACAGGAAGGAAGCCAGCAGTCCTGGTCCAGGGCAGAGTAAAGCCACTGTTGCCTATAGAGGAAGCTTGAGGCAATTTCCCCTTTGCCCTAAGAGAAGACTTCAACCTTTAAAAATGAGCAAAAAAGCAAAAAGAGATCTGACCATAGATAGCTTTTATGGAGACAGGGAAGAACAGACCTCAAACCCTGAGTACACTAAAGGCAAAATGTTTCCAAATAAAGCCTCAAAGAATGATATGAGTTGGTCTCCATCGCACAAGACACTCTTGGAAGAATTCAAAAAAGATCTTAAAAGAGAAGAAAAATAGGGAAAGGAAATGAGAATTTTGCAGGAGAGTTTGGAAAAGGAAACACAGAAATTATCTAAGAAAATTCTTTAAAAATAGATTTAGCAAAATAGAAAAAGAATAGAACTCCTTAAAAAATAGATTTGATGAAATGGAAAAAAGAAAACAACTCCTTGAAAAACAGAATTTCTGAAATGGAAAAAAAAATCCAATGAACAAAACAACTCATTTAAAAGTTCAATTGACCAAATTCAAAAAGAGATAAAAAAGCTAATTGAAGAAAATAATTTCCTAAAAATTAGAATTTAACAAATGGAAATGAATGACTCAATGAGACATCAAGAATCAATCACAAAACCAAAAAGAAAAAAATGAAAAAATAGAAGAAAATGTAAAATACTTCATCAGAGAAACAACTGACCTAGAAAATATATCCAGGAGAAATAACCTAAGAATTATTGGACTACCTAAAAACCATGATGAAAAAAAAAAAAGCACAGGCAGTATCTTTTAAGAAATCATCAAGGAGAACTGCACTGATATACTAAAACCAAAAGGTAAAATACTTATTGAAAGACTCCACTGATCACCTCCTGAAATGAAAACTCTAAGAAATATCATAATTAAATTTTAGAATTATCAGATTAAGGAGAAAAAATTGCAAGCATCCAAAAAGAATTCAAATATTGAGGAGCCACAATCAGGATTAACCAGAACCTACCAGCTTCAATTTTAAAGGATCTAAGGACCTGGAATATGATATTTCAATGGGCAAAGAAGCTTGAAGAGCAACCAAGAATCAACTATCCAGTAAAATGAAGCATTATCTGCAAATTAAGACAACTCTGAGATACCACTACACACCTGTCAGATTGGCTAAAATGACAGGAAAAGATAACGATGAATGTTGGAGGGGATGTGGGAAAACTGGGACACTAATGCATTGTTGGTGGAACTGTGAACGGATCCAACCATTCTGGAGAGCAATTTGGAGCTATGCTCAAAAAGTTGTCAAACTGTGCATACCCTTTGACCCAGAAGTGTTTCTACTGGGCCTATATCCCAAAGAGATCTTAGAGGAGGGAAAGGCCCCACATGTGCAAGAATGTTTGTGGCAGCCCTTTTTGTAGTGTCTAGAAACTGGAAACTGAAGGGATGCCCATCAATTGGAGAGTGGCTGAATAAGTTATGGTATATGAATGTTATGGAATATTATTGCTCTGTAAGAAACGACCAGCAGGACGATTTCAGAGAGGCCTGGAGGGACTTGAATGAACTGATGCTGAGTGAAACGAGAAGAACCAGGAGAACATCATGCACAGCAACAACAGTATTACATGATGATCAATTCTGATGGACATGGCTCTCTGCAATAAAGAATTGTCTCAAACCAGTTCCAATTGTTCACTGAAGAAAACCATATACACCCAGAAAGAGGGACATGAAATATGGACCACAACGTAACATTTTCATGATCTCTATTGACATTTGCTTGCATTGTGTTGCCTTTCTCTGATTCTTTTTTTTTTCTTGTAGATAGGATTTTTCTTGCATAACTTCTCAAGCATTTCAACATTATTAACATGTAATGGACTTCCTGCCATCTAGGGGAGGGGACTGGGGGTAAAATTTGTATTGGAAAGCTTTATAAAGATCAAGGTTGGGGAACTACCCATACATATGTTATACAAATAAAAAGCTTAAAATAAAAAAAATAAATAAATAAATAATGAAAAAAAAAAAGAAAAAGAAAAAAAAAATGAAGCATTATCTTTCAGGGAAAAAGATGCACATTCAATGAAATAGGTGAATTTCATTTATTTTTGATGAAAAGACCAGAGCTGAACAAAAAATTTGATTTTCAAATACAAAACTCAAGAGAAGTAGAAAAAGGTAAAAAGGAAAGAAGATATACTTAACTCTATATACTTAACTCTTGAGAACTGTATCTTTGTTAGAGGTATATTAGAGCGTGTAGGTATAAGTTGACTTTAATGTGGTGATTATAAAAAAGAAACTAAGAGTGGAAAGGAGATTGTATTGAAAGAAGAGGAAAGGGAAGGTAAAATGGGATAAATTACTTCACATCAAGAGGTAAAAAAAAAAAAAAGACCTACTGCAATTGAGGGAAAGAAGGGAAGGGGATGAGCACTGTGTGAACCTTAATCTCATCAGATTTGGCTCAAAGAGAGAATATCAGACATATTTAATTTGATAGAGTAATAGTCAGAAGCAAAATGCTGGGGAAGATGGAGAGGGGGAAGAAAAGAGAAAAGTATAACTTGGAGAAAATAAAATGGTGAGAAATTCATATTTAGTCATTTTAATTGTAAATGTGAATGAGATGAATTCTATAAAACAGAAGTGTATAGTAGACTGGATTAAAAGTTAGAATCCTACAATATGTTGTTTATAAAAAACACATTTGAAGCAGAGTGGTACATACAGAGTAAAGGTAAAAGGCTGGAGCAGTATCTATAATGCTTTAGCTGAAGTGAAAAAAGCAGGGGGCAGCAATTCTTATCTCAGATCAAACAAAAGCAAAAATAAATCTAATTAAAAGAGAGTAGGAAGGAACTACATTTTGCTAAAAGATGATTTTGCACAGATAATGAAATATTATTAATACTTAAACATATATGCATCAAGTGGTATAGCATCCAGATTCCTAGAGGAGAAGTTGAGAGATGAAAGAAGAAATAGACAGCAAAACTATACTACTTGGGGGAGGGGGAACAGGAACTCAACCTTGCTCTATCAGAACTAGATAAATTGAACCACAAAATAAATGAGAAAGAAGTTAAGGAGGTAAATAGAATTTTAGAAAACTTGAGTATGATAGCCCTTTGGAGAAAACTGAATGGGGACATACTTTTTTCTAGGCAGTACATGGAACTTACACAAAAAGTGACCATGCAAAGGATGTGAACAGACAATTTTCAGATGATGAAATTAAAACCATTTCTAGTCATACAAAAAGGTGCTCCAAATCACTATTGATCAGAGAAATGCAAATTAAGACAACTCTGACTCTACACACCTATCAGATTGGCTAAGATGACAGGGAAAGATAATGATGAATGTTGGAGGGGTTGTGGGAAAGCTGGGACACTGATACATTGTTGGTGGAACTGTGAATGGATCCAACCATTCTGGAGAGCAATTTGGAACTATGCTCAAAAAGTTGGCAAACTGTGATCCAGCAGTGTTTCTATTGGGCTTATTTCCTAAAGAGATCTTAAAGGAGGGAAAGGGACCCACATGTGCAAAAATTTTGTGGCAGCCCTTTTTGTAGTGACTAGAAACTGGAAACTGAAGGGATGTCCATCAATTGGAGAATGGCTGAATAAGTTATGGTATATGAATGTCATGGAATATTATTGTTCTATAAGAAACGACCAGCAGGATGATTTCAGAGAGACCTGGAGAGACTTGCATGAACTGATGCTGAGTGAAATGAGCAGAACCAGGAGATCATTATACACAGCAACAACAATATTACATGATGATCAATTCTGATGGACATGGCTCTCTGCAACAATGAGATGAATTCAAATCAGTTCCAGTTGTTCGGTGATGAAGAAAGCCATATACACCCAGGGAGAGGCCTGTGGGATCTGAATGTGGACCACAACAGAGCATTTTCACACTCTATTGCTGTTTGCTTGCATTATGTTTTCCTTCTCAAGTTTTATTTTTTTTCTTGTAGATCCGATTTTTCTTGTACAGTAAGATAACTGTATAAATATGAATACACATATTCGATTTGTCAAGTATTTCAACATAATTTACATGTATTAGACTTCCTGCCATCTAGGGGAGGAGGTGGGGAGAAGGAGGGAAAAGTTTGTAATGGAAAGCTTTGCAAGGGTCAGTGTTGAAAAATTACCCATGCATATATTCTGCAAATAAAAAACTTTAATAAAAAAAAAACAGAAGCAAGGGATACAGCCCTAAAAATTATCTTTAAAAATTAATTAAAATAAATTAAAAATAAAATAAAAAGCAAAAAAAAACAAGCAAAAGATACAGCTCTAAAAATTATCTCCCCAAAAATAAATAAATAAAAAACCAAAAAAAAATTAAAAACTGATCATATATTAGGACATAAAACCCTCAAAATCAAATGCAGAAAGACAGAAACAGTAAATGCATCTTTTTCAGATTGTGATGCAATAAAAATTACATGTAATAAAAGGCCAGCGAAAAAATAAACCAAAAATTAATTGAAATTAAATAATCTAATCCTAAAGAATGAGTGGGTGAAACAACAAATCATAGACACAAGTGATAATTTCATCCTAGAGAATGACAATGATGAGACAACATACCACATTTTATAGGATGCATTTATATAGTGCTACCTCATTTGATCCTCAAAATAAACCTATATGATAGGAATATTAGAGAGTTCTCAGTTTGATCACAGCTTTGGAGTTTTGTTATTCTGTGTACTTGAAAATAATAAAACCATATCTTCTTTATAAATTTTTATTCAATCTTTTCACTAACTACTTCAAGCTGTTCATCCCATCTTTCACCCCCTCAATTAGACAGATTATTGAGATTTGCCAGGCAATTAGCAGATTATTCAGTTTCTTAGTAAAGTTTTTGGCCAACATTCCAATTAACAGAAAAACCGGATGCCCTTCTCAAGCAAAATACCACTTCCTTTATTCTCTCTCTTTTTTGAAAGTTTATTAAACAAGGATGGTTTTGTCAAACCTTTAGAACGAAAACTTGGGATCTGACATTTTTTAACCTATCTTTTTCTTAGGATACGTTGGAAATGTGCACCAAGGAAATTGAATTTAAATGCATACTGTTTGCCCTCTGTTATTTTCATGCTGTGGTGGCAGAGAGGCGTAAATTTGGAGCTCAAGGTTGGAACAGAATCTACCCTTTCAACAATGGAGACCTAACCATCTCTATCAGTGTTCTTTTTAATTACCTGGAAGCAAATCCCAAGGTAAAGAAAGGCCTGCCTAAGAAGAACAACTCACATGATGATGATCACAAAATCACTTTTTCCTCCTTGAGGTTGTGGGTTATTAGTATGACTGCTCTCTGCTTCCTGTCAGTTTTTTGTTAACCTCACCAATGAGGGCAAGCCCTGTCTTGTGTCAGGAAGGGAGCTGCATAGGGGAAAATCGGAAGGCAGAAGTGTGACCCTTGGCTCCTGAAAATGCTCTTGCCCTTTCTTGAAGACACTCCGACACATGCCAACCCAGAGAATGTTCTCACCCTAGAATACACGATGGCTGTGAAGGAGTTATCTACCAGGTGTACCTGGCTGAAGGGATTTTCTGTGTAACTATCAACAGTAGATGGCTTGTGCCCTGATAAGGGGGAAAAAAATGATCTATCTGTTGCTTCCTTTCTATTTCCACAATTCTACTATTAATTATTAGAGGGCAGCTAAATAACACAATTGAATACCAGGCCTAAAGTCAGGAAAACTCAAGTGTAAATTCAGCCTTGGACACATAGTAGCAATATGACACAAGGCAAGTCACTTAATCCTGTTTGCCTCAGTTTCCTCATCTGTAAAATAAGCTGGAGAAGGAAATGGCAAAACACTCCAGTATCTTTTGATAAGAAACTCCCAAATGGAACCACTGAGAATTAGCTAATAATTGAAATAACTTAACAACAAATTTCCACCTTCATTGAAGATACCCTTTCTGGTACCTTTGAAATCATCCTCCTTTGATAACCAGATTCATTATGCCTCAAAGCAGCCATGTTCCCCCCTCTGCTCAGACCCTTAAGTTGCTCCCCAGTGCCAAAATTTTAAATTCCTTAGCCTAGATTTAAGATTCTGCAGCTTGGGGGTATCTTTCTAGTAATAATCCTCAGGACTTACTCCAGGTGTGTCATTCTCCATACTGTTCTCATTACTCCTTCAGACTCTCCCATCCTTCTACCTTCGATTGATTCTTTCTTATCCTTTTAAGGCCGCGCTCAGATTTCAGACTCCATAAAGCTTATTTTGATTCTCAATCAAAAAATATTTCCTCCACCCTGCACTTGGTTTTTACCTTTTTAAATTCATACATCCTCTATCAATTAGTTCTGCCAGATTCCTAACTATATTCCAAATTCCATGAAGGCAAGGATCGTCTTATTTGTGTTCATTTCTTCCCTAGCACAAAGCATATCCCCTCCACTATGAGCATAAATGCCAAGCAGATCATAGATGATGGCTGAAGTTGTTTAAAGTTGTTCTGTTCCCTTCCACTCAAAAAGCAGAACAGCTAAAATCCTAGTCCAAGATAGCTAGAGTCCTGAAAAGAGAAACCAAGGCGAGAGGTCCTATTGCTCTTAGTGATGTTTGTAAAGAGATCATTGCCTGCAGAGAAATTCAGCATTAAGATTGCCATCAAATGATGGCTGAAGTTATATTGCAGAGCAATGCTTTAAGAGCTACAATCAGTTCCAAGTAAAGTCAGACCTTCATCCTCACACAAATTTGCATTTTAGAATCTCACTCCATCACTGAAGAGGTCTCTAAGGCTGAGATTTTAAATCTAATGCCTCATTTGGAATGGAAGGGTAGCTCCCAAGAAGGGTCACCCCCGATTCGGCCCTGCTTAACTCTCAAATTTACTTTCTCTGCATTAAGGACAGGTGGTGGCAATATCAGGAGGGCTCCACTAGGGGGTATGCAAATGCAGGGAGAAAAGATTGAAACAGCTGAACATCTTATTTGGGACTAAAAAAATCAAGTCTACTGGGTAAGATCTCTGAATTTCAATCATTCCTTGACCCCAATCTAAAGTTGGCTATAGATCTTCATAAAGCTCTAGTGTAATTTATTCACGTTAACATTATCAGAGAAGATAAATATTATGACAATACTTTCACACACATAACAAAAATGGAGCCAAAAATCAGAAGTCTTTTGTTTTCTCTCTTTGTTGAAAGTCTGTTTGAGGATTTTAATGGGAAGAAATGGGTTATAATAATAATAACTAATATTAATATAGTGACTTGAGTTTTACAAATCCCTCATTTTAGCCTTACAACCATCCTGGAAGGTGTTATCCCCATCTTACAGATGAGGAAATTAAATGACTTGTATCTGAGGCTGAATGTTCAACTGTCTTCTCTAAAAAACCATGTACTTTAGGAATCCTGGAAAAACTATTACAGAGGAAGGGTAGGTCCCATTGTATAACAAGATTCTAGCTGGAATTTCTGCCAAAAATTTACCAAAAATTTAGAATCATCTTTTAATTAGAAGATTTGCATCTGTTTAACAGTTTTCTTTTCAGAGATTTTTTTTAATTAAAAGCAATTTATAAGCACTCCCCACTTTATTATGAACTTCTTTCCCTCCCCCGCTTAAAGAGGTATTAAAGTCAGGTAAATGTTACCCAGAAAGGCAAAGGAAGCATGCCATAGACAGGTCATCAAACCTGCATTTAAAATTACATTTTCTTTTTCCTGTTTTGTCATTTTTATACCTATGTTCAATGCTTAATCCTTCACTGGCTCACCTCTTCCTCATTTGAATTTCCTTTCTGGTTTGAACTCAAGATCATAACTTGAGGATATTGGATGCAGGACATTCAGGTGACAGAGCACAATCCTAGCACTGGCTTTATCTGACTCCGGTACCTAGTCCAATTCTTCTTCTGTCCCTTTACTATTCATCTGCTCAGGACATTAAACAAAACAAATTTAATAAGCACTTATTAATTACCTTATATAAGCTGAGTACTAGGGTGGATAGAAAGCAAGCTACACCATAGTCTCTGCCCTCAAAAGAGCTTACAATCTACTCAGGAAAAATCATGTAGTGAAATAAGACCTGGATTCAGTGGAGGGAGCTGTATTTAATTCCAGTTCTGCCACTTACTAGCTGTGTAACCTAGAGGAGAGATATCAAACATTTGGTCCTGTGTTGCACCATGAACCAAATTAAAAGTGAAATTGGGAAATATTTAACAAAATACAAAATGCAGTAGAACATAGATAATATTAATACATAGTTTTCCGAGTCAGGCAAATCACAGGGATCCTTGTGTATGGTTTGAGGGGAAGAAAGGATGCTGTATCACTGATCCAGTATCACCACCTGTGCCTCAGTTTACTCATCTTTAAAAAGGAAGTATCCTTTCTAAGGTCCCTTCTAGTTTTAAATTTATGATCCTATGAAAATAAACTCTTCTAAGTTCCCTACAGGGACTGACTTTCTGCTAGTAAAGCACTCACACTTTCTCACTATTAAACTATTTCCTGGCATTGAACTTACCTTTGGAGTTGAGATGCATTGGGGAATAAGTCGTGATCAGGAAAGATAGCCAAAATCTTCCCTATCTCATAAGGCCAAATCAATGCTGGTAGGATCTCTCACAGCAGGGGCAGAAGATTGCTGGCCTAATATGTGCTTACGTTTAGGAACCCTTCATTGCTTAGGCATTTGAGCTGTATACAGAAATGGCTTGATACAAAAAAAAATAGCAACTCTGAGGTCAATGGGAAGACAGAAGCACCCCCAAAAATCTAATTTAGGGGCAAAAAGGAAAGCAAACAAGCAGTGACTCTGTGTTCTGATAAAATAGAACAGGAAAAGAAAACAGCAATGACAACTGAGAAAGTGAAAGGTCATGAGAATAGATAAAAGGTGGCACAGTCAACAAGCATGAAGCATTTATTTAATGGCAATTATAAAGAAAATTAAATATAAAATGCACAGAAAAAAATGAATATTCTTGTTCTGACCTCTCTGTGTCTCTCCTAAGGTGCCATGGGATGATCTACGCTACCTTTTTGGGGAAATTATGTATGGAGGCCACATCACAGATGACTGGGACCGCCGGCTCTGTCGGACATACCTGGGAGAATACATTCGAACAGAGATGCTGGAAGGAGAGTTGCTCTTGGCCCCTGGATTTCTGATCCCTCCCAACTTAGATTACAAAGTGAGTAACCTACCTTGGCTAATGAATTAAACATGAGCAATACAGTAGCAGAAAAGATTAAGGCCCCCCTAGTGGGCTCTTTGATAGGAGGCTTTCAATATAAATGGATTATCAATAATTGAGCAAAGAACCAAGGCAACTAAAATAACTCAAGATTTGAAGTGCATCCTACAGTAAGAGGGAATGGAAATTTTCTACTTGTAGTAGGGAGGAAGTGGGAGTAACCATAAATGGCATGGGGATTTGGGATTGGTGAAGAGTTTGAGAAGATCAGATACAAAACCGTTTAGTAAACATGAGGGACACATCATCTAGCAACATCATCTTGGTTTCAGATGCATTCTTTCTTAAATCCTATTATCAGGTTCTTTTTTCCCCCCCAGGGTTACCACGAATACATAGATGAAAACTTGCCACCTGAAAGTCCCTATTTGTATGGTCTGCACCCCAATGCAGAAATTGGTTTCTTGACAGTCACCTCTGAGAAGCTATTCCGAACTGTTCTGGAAATGCAGCCCAAAGAATCTGACTCGGGAGCAGGGACAGGAGTATCTCGGGAGGAAAAGGCAGGAAATTTTTAATTAAATATTTCAGACACAGATTGAGGGAAAAGGACAGATGGGAAACTTTTGACCTCTCAGTCTTGAGATCATAAAAAGCTCAATGTTTTTAGCTGGTTGCTATACAACTCTTCCTTCTTGGTCTCTCAATCATACTATATAAATGAGGAAATCTTGGCAGAACCTAGAAATCCTTGGCAATGAAGCATTGGGATTGAGACATATTTGCATGTTTTTGTTGTTGTTTATTAAAAGTTAACTCTTCATGACTTCTGCTGAAAGCTCCTAAACCCTAAAGGTTACCAAAAAAGCAAGGACAATGTCATCCTGTTTGAGTTGAACCCTGAAGGACCAAATCATTTTCTGCAGGAACCAGACTAGGCCTCTCCTTGTCTTTCCTTCAGAGGCCCTGATTTATGGACATTTTTGGCTGGGAAAACTGACCTTACACATAGCAAGATATGAAAATTCTTTTCTTCTTCTTTTTTTCTTTTTTTTACTTCCACAACTATAATAATACAAAGACCCTCTAGCCTAGTGACAAGTAATGGGAATATGTTGGGGTTTTGCAGGTCAAAGCTGTACTGGATGAAGTCCTTGATAAGCTCCCAGAGACATTTAACATGGCAGAAATTATGTCAAAGGCAGCTGAAAAGACACCCTATGTAGTAGTCGCCTTTCAAGAATGTGAAAGAATGAACATCCTGACTAATGAAATGCGCCGTTCATTGAAGGAGCTGAATCTGGGATTAAAGGTGAAAAAATATGAAATGTAAATGAAGATCTGGCTTGGGGAAAAGACCACCACAGTGGTCATGGCTCTCTGTACTGCCAAACAAACAAAATCCCCAAGTCCACTATCTTGTTCCCTCACACCATTCCCTAATACAATGCTATCTACATGAAGTTGTCTCCTAAATACTATGGAACTGAGTAAGAAAACTGAAGCCCACCATAACCTGTAACCATCAGATCTTCCAGGCATTCTGGGGTTCCCCTTTTACCATTATTATATGTGCAGAGACAGTCAGTGGCACATAGTATTTGCCATGCAAATACTTATTCCCTTCCCTCCCCTCCATTTCTGAACAGGAACATGTGTATCTAGTTGTATCTGGGTCCTTAGCAGGCTCACACTGCTTTTCATACTGATCTTGGTGATTTTTACCATGGCAAAATCAGGCCATGCTCACCTTGAGCCAACTTATATGACAAGTTAGCTACCTGTCCCCTTTGCAATACAGATGATGATGAGCTGATATCGGCCCATCTCTACCTGGGTTCCTTTTGTGTTTCTTAGGGGGAATTAACCATAACAACAGACATGGAAGATCTTTCCAGTGCACTGTTTTATGACAATGTGCCTGATGCATGGGTAGCTCGGGCCTACCCCTCCATGATGGGTCTGGCAGCTTGGTATGCTGACCTCATTCTTCGGATCAGAGTGAGTAGTTTCTTCCTTTTTGGCTTTTCTGCTTGGCCCAGGACCAAGAATCTCTAAAGGGAGGGATAAATCTGCTCTAATCCCAGGCCCGCTAGAAGGAGAAAGCTTGAGGAGAGAAATGGTTTCCCTCCAAAGTCTCTACTTAGCCCTTTGTCATTACATGGCAGGAAGGGCCTGGCCCATAACCCTCAAGGCTTCCTGTAACAATGAAAGCATTTCCTCTTTAAAAAATAAACAAGTATGAAGGGAAAATAGTTTTCACCAACATTAAAATTGTGAGATAGTTCCAATGTGAGCAGGGGTAGACACAAAGCAGTGTGTGCAGGGTCGAGTCCCCTGCTGCACCAAGCAGGATGACTTGAGTGCCTAGGATTGGAACGTCTAATCTAATTAAGCTTCAATTTTAAGTACCTTCTTGACCCTTCTCTTCCTGTTCCCTCATTTAAAATGGAGCCAAACAACAAACCTACGTCATATATAGGAAGGCTGCGGAGCTTCATTGATTGCTCTTTGTAAAGCTTTGTCCGGCACCAGCTTGGGAGGCAGAGAGGAAGCATTCTAGCATTACCTCGGCTAAGTGAGGCTCAAGACAAGGGCTGCTTATTCACAAGTCTCCCTCCACGTTTCCTTTCAGGAACTCGAGGCCTGGACAACAGATTTTGCCCTGCCCACTACAGTGTGGTTGGCTGGCTTCTTTAATCCCCAGTCCTTCCTCACTGCTATCATGCAGTCCATGGCCCGGAAAAACGAGTGGCCTCTAGATAAGATGTGCCTTGCTGTGGAGGTGACCAAGAAAGCCAAGGACGACATGACCGCCCCTCCCAGAGAGGGGGCCTATGTTTACGGCCTCTTCATGGAAGGTAAAAAGGCAACCTAAGTTCCACAATCCAAACAGATGAGACATATAGCTTTCAGTAAGGAATTATGTAAAGCTGGGGTCCCAGAGCAGTAAAGCCGCTTTCAGTGGATGTGGCCCAATTCATGGCTTGGAGGTGGACAGACAAGGGAAACGATGACTCAGAATACACCCCAACAGGATTGCAGAGAAAAAATTCTAATTGGCTTGGGTTTAAAATTAATTTTTATTTTTTGAAAGAGACTTAGTATTTCATCAACACAGAAAGCTCCCAGAAAGCTTGTATGATATGGATGTACTAATACATATCAATCAGTAACTTCTCTCCAGGTCCCCCTCCCTGTGATCTAAGTAACTTGTCCAGTGTAACAACATTTGAACCAAGTCTTTCTAATTCTAAAGCTAGCATTCTGGCCATTATGCCATATTTACCTCTTTTAAAATGTAGCTCTTTCAAAAGAATGGTTTAAAACCTTTTGAAAAGCAATAAGTATAAAAAAATTAAATAAAAAAAAAAAAGGTGTTCTAGGCCCTGAGAAGGAGTTCAAGTTTTTGTCACTTCCAATTGATGACTACTTTCCTTTTGTGTCAGGGGAAATGACCCTTAAAGTAAAACATTCAGGATATCTGCCTTTCCTTCTAAGGTAAGGCCCAGGAAGTTATCCATGCAGATGGAAAACCAAAAGGCTAGAGAGGCTGTGATCAAGCTTCTCAAAAAAAAAAAAAAAAAGGGGGGGGGGCGCATTTTGGGAAGAGGGAGGTTGGGCATAGGTACACTACTCCCTGGAGTTCATTGAGCTGAATTTCAACAATTCTACAAACACCCCCAGATTCTCTCCTTATGTCTTTCCCACCAACTGATGAATGATTTGATCCCTTAATTCTGGGAAAGTAATGTAATGCCAAAAAGAACAGACATAGCTCCCCATTTCCCACATCATTGAAGAAAGGCACAATTGCAACCACTTGTCAGTATTTATTTTGGAATTTCAGGCAGAAAATAAAAACATCATTAAATAGGATGAGTAGAAATAATGGTTTGGTTAAAAGCAAGTACCTTTAATAATAATATATTTATGGATATATACACACACAAGACAGACATGTATGTCGGTATGAAGATCGGTCTCTCTGCTAGAGCTGTGATTTCCTGCCATAGCAAATAGAAGGCTGAGGGATCAGGCTCTGGAAATACCAATTTTAAATAGATGAAACTCAAGGAACTTCATTCATCTGAAGGTTTTGTGTTAAGCAATTCCTGAGTGCATAGTGGGTTACCCGAGTCAGTTGTAACGTGTACGTAATTACTCCTATGAAACCCTATTTTTAGCAAATTCCATTTTTAGCTATTTCTATGACAGTTCAGGCCCTGGCAAAAAGCCTCTACTCTGCAGGAGCCAAGACTTGTGTCCCATAAGCACTTCTCCAAGGGCAGGAAGGGGCAAAGACAGGGCCTCTCCCTTTCTCCCCCCTTCCCTGACTTAACTACTGCCAGCACACCAAATGGGAAACAACAGCCTTCACACAGGCCTTGAGCCTGAACCATGTTGTTGATTGCAGGGGCTCGCTGGGACACCCAAACTGGAGTCATTGCAGAAGCTCGGCTGAAGGAGTTAACACCACCCATGCCCGTCGTCTTCATCAAAGCCATTCCTGTAGACCGTATGGACACCAAGAACATATATGAATGTCCTGTCTACAAAACCCGAATCCGTGGACCCACTTATGTCTGGACCTTTAACCTGAAGACCAAAGAAAAAGCAGCTAAGTGGATTCTAGCAGCTGTTGCATTGCTCTTACAGGTTTAACTTTCTCCCTGGATTCTACATCTGCTGCCCATGATCCCCTGTGCCAGATTAATGGCCTAACCACAACTCCAAATTAGAAACTCAAACTTAGTCTTAGAGCTTGTACTTTTTTTTTTTTTTAAACAGGGCTCATATGGGCTTTTGCTTTTTATTTTTCTTTCAAATAATCAAGTTATTTCTTGTCAAAGAACATCTGGACTAACTGGGGGAGGAAAGGTATCAGATTAAAATATTAATACCAATTTGTCATGATCGTCTTATTTACTTGCATTTAACTTCAGCTCAAGCCCTGAAAGCCAACAGAAATAGGCTTTTTGGAGTCAGGGGACCAATTCCCAGCAGTCAAGGAAAACATCCCAAGAAACAACAATATGGTTTTGACTTCCCAAAATTCTAAATAGAGTCAGTACCTTTCTGGCTGCCATTGTCTGTCAGGGATGAGGCCTAGCAGTCATACTTCCCCCTGGTCACTTCACATTTCACATGTTTAGATGGCTCATAACAATACAAGCAGGTCCCTACTATGCCAATTGCTAGGTCTGTTAAGTGTTAGGGAGCCCAGCCTTTCTGTCCTTCCATTTGGAGACATCATTTGGAGACAGGCAATGTTTTATGGAAATGGTGTTTCTAAATTACTTACTCAAACTTTAGGGTCCAAATGCAAAAACTTTTCTTGCATTCATCATTTTTAATGAAACTGCTATAACATATTTCCCTGCCTTCTTAAGTATAATGAAGATGATGTTCCAAGAAAGCTACCAAGTTGATAATCCTAAAGTACAGGCCTAATGACTTCCCAGCTCAAACAAGATTTAGTGGTTTCTCACTGCCTTGAGGTAAAATGAAGACGCCCTCACCCCCACCCTGACCCTGACTCGGGCATTTTAAAGCCTTTCACAATCTGCTCCAACCAGCACTTGCTTTCTAGGTTCAATCACACACTCCTCTCCTACTTTTCTCCTGTCAAACTAGCACAACCCACCTGTGTCCCTTCATACACAATGTTTCATCTCATTTTCATACAGATTGCCCCAATGTCTGAGGAACTTCTCTTAAAATCTCTCTATACCTCTTCAATCATTTTAAGTCTTGGTTCAAGTACTATCTCCTTCAAAAAAACTTACATAAGCATTAAAAAAAAAATTGATTAGATAGTTGCATTAACACATGTCCTGTTGGAAGGCAGGGATGAGATGATGGATTCAGACTTAAGGTCTGGGTTCTAAATCCATTAATTAGCTGACCTAAGTTTATTCCTATTTAAAATGATGCAACTGTAATAAATTATCAGAATGGACTATTTTGCACTGACATTCAGCCTGAGGAAACTAAATTATTGCTAAAGCACTGTGGAAAGCAATTTTATGAATACAAGTTGAATGGGAAGCAGTATCACCATTTCTCACTAGTCAGCTAGTTAAAGGTATAGCAGTTATTTTAATTTAATTTAATTTAATTATTTATTTATTTTGCTGAGGCAATTGGGGTTAAGTGACTTGCCCAGGATCACACAACTAGAAGTGTTAAGTGTCTGAGGTCAGATTTGAATTCAGGTACTCCTGACTTTAGGGCTGGTGCTCTATTCACTGAAACACTTAGCTGCCCCTGTAGCAGTTATTTTATTTAAAATTATAAATAACTATCTTCAGTTTCTGGATTAGGGAGGGAGAGGAGAGTCCTACATGAGTCTCAGGCTATTTATAATCAGAAGTAATGCTGTCCAAGATTATGTGATAATCAGCTATGATTTATACTTGGATCAAGCTAAGACAATTTCAATAGAGAACTGTGCAATTGAGAACAAAGATAGAGCTCTGGCTATGAAAAGCTAGCTTTAAAAGGTAAAGCAGGAAGTATTAGATGGAAAAGCTTTAAGAACAAGATGGGTCCAAAGAAGAGCTAAAGAATACCTAAAGAAAATTTTCAAGTCATGAATGAAAAGGGATCTTCAAATAATATGTATATTAAGACTTGGGACACAGGGCAGCTAGGTGGTCCAGTGGATAGCATGCACCAGACCTGAAGTCGTGAGGACCTGAGTTCAAATCTGGTCTCAGACACTTAACATTCCCTAGCTGTGTGACCCTGGGCAAGTCACTTAACCCCAATTACCTCAGCAAAAAGAAAAAAAAGTGAGATAAGAAAAGGTCACCGATGTAAAAGGCTAAAAAAAGACTTATGAGTAACAGTAAGAATGTGTTATGATCAACTATGAAAGGCATGGTTCTTCTCAGTGGTTCAGTGATCCAAAGCAGTTCCAATAGACTTTGGACAGAAAATGCCATCTGCATCCAGAAAAAGAACTATGGAGATTGAATGTAAATCAGCATATGAAATGTTCACTTTTTTCTGCTTTTTTTACCCCTCTCTCCCAAGGTTTTCCCCTTTTTGCTCTGATTTTTTTCTACCAACATGACTCAAAATGTATATTTAAAAAAAAAATTAAGTCTTCTGTGGATGTCTTATCACATGAGATATCATTTTTTCCTCTAAATATTCTCAAATATTCAAGTACTTAAAACTCTTAAATGTAAGTGGTATGGGAAACTCAAAATATGGAATAATTTACTAAAATGAAGGGATACAGAGACCCTTTATGCCAAGCTAGACAACTTATACACAGCTGTGGTCAAGCCTACACATTCTACGTGTAGCTAATGCTACCACTTAAAAAGCTGGGTGGGTTCAAATCCTACTTTGTAACTTACTCCACCTATAAAATGAGGGTAATGATATCCACCTCACAGGACTGAGATGAATGCAGGGTACTCTGCAAAACTTTTAGGCTAGTAAGTGTCAGCTCTTACTACATCTTACTACAGAAAGAAGTATGGGAAGGGCATGGCATCCTCAAAAAGTGATAGTCCTGTTTGATCTAGCCATGACTTGATCACATCTAGAATTTTTCAGTCGGCAAAGAACTTATGGTGATTAAATGATTAAGTGGAAGGTAACCAAGAGGGTCAAGGGTCTGAAATTCATGTCACAATAATTTAAGGTACTATATGTGTTTAAGCTGGAGAACAGAAGATTCAGGATAGACAACAGCTGTCTTAAAGTATTTGCTGTCTTTAAAAAGACAGACTTGTTCTACCTTGGCCTTAAAGGACAAAAAGAGGAATATACAATACAGATTGCAAAGGGAAAGATTTAGGCTTGGTAAAATAAAACACTTTATAACAATCAGACCCTTCCAAATTAGAATGGACTGCCATGAAAAGTAGTGGGAAGAGTCCCAGAAAAAGTCCAAATTGGATTTAGTGGACTCTGAACTCCCTTATCAACTCTGAAATTCTTCAAGAATCTATGCTGAGAGCAGGAGTAATTTGTACCCTACCTTCTAATGTCCAGTTGGGGACATACTAGTCTTTTTTGCACTTACCTAGGCAAAGATAGGGTATAACAGGCAGCTGTCTCACCCACTACAACCAAAGAGATGACCAAACTATCTCCAAATGTTTCAAGAGGATGATTCAGCTTTTAAGTCTGATATCAAGTATCTAAGATAAAACCAGGATTAGAAAGGAAACTCTTCAGCAACTTAAAACTGCTTCAATGACTGAGAATTTGCTTTCCCGTGACTAATTTTAACAGTGCCCAAGAAAAAAAAGTTTTTAATAATATAAAGTAAGAGGAGTTACTATACTAGTTTTTTTGATGAGGACACCTTCAGAGTGGCAATTTGAATTATCAGAGGAAAAAAAAGAAGTCAGAACATGAAGCCAGAACTGCTGATTTCTTAAGCTATAGCTATGTCACAAGAGTGTTTACACTGGTCCCACATGACATAAAGGAATGCTAAACTTGTTTATCTAAGTCTCTAACCATAGCCCTTGCTGCCTCTGTACATTCCTTTGGTTTCTTCAGTCTTGTCATTTTATAAGACAATTTAATAACTACTTTGAAGCTTACCCCTGACAAATGGTGCATAGCTGCTCTGAGGTAGTTGCTGGTTGTCAAAGGCGCCATATACCTAATATATCAAATCTGCATAGTTGGTAAGAGAATTGTATCACTGGGAAATTCCAAAGTAAAAAAGCAAAACCACTGGATACTAGAATAAAGCACTACATCTAAAGGGACAAAGGACAATATAGCTAGTCCTCTAGCAACAGACAATTGTTCTTTCTGGAATCCATCCTGAAAGTTCAAGTCAAAGATCAGATTAAGAAACCTAGAGGTGCTATATGACTCTGGGCAAGTTACCCCAATTGCCTCAGCCAAAAAATAAAAAAATAAAGAAACCTAGAGGTATTATTCTTGTCAAGTTTTGTATGAATAACAGCTGGATATCAAAGACAGAAGGGTCCCTTACTCAAGGATCACTTTTGGATACTATTAGCTAACTGGTCCAAATCTAGAGCATCTCTTCTCCTTAGCTTTAAGTCACAAGGACATCAATAAGACATCAGCAAGAAAGTTAACCCAGAATCTGATTTCCATAGATGCCTTTGGCTCACAAGCTATTAGCTACAGCCAGCCATGGCAATAAATAGGTCAGGGCTGTTCTTCCAACTTGCAGTGTCAGAAGATGAAAAGTTGAAATTATCTTTTTACCATATTAATGGTTCCTGATCCTATCCATCCAGCAGAGGAAATCTGTAGCTATAATGCACTAAGCATTTATTAAGTATTTACTATATGCTGTAAAAAACTTAGCTGGAAGATGAAAATATTCTTTCTTAAATTAATCATTTCTTTCAACACTGTTTTGGATTCATCCAATGAAGTGATGAAAAAGATTTCAGGTCTCTGAGTGAACTGTACTGAGCTAACCTCTGACTCAAGTTGAAATGATCAAAACAATAGATTCAGTTGAAAAGGGCAGAAACTTCACCTACCAAATGGTCACAACGTTCTGTACTCAGAAGAAGTTCTTAATCAGTGGAGTCACTATCTTCACCCACAGCTTGACATACCGACTTGGCTGCTCAAAAGTAGCTGCTGACACCAAACCTGACCTTCGGTAAAGCTGCTCTTGTTCCTAAGGAAATTAAAAACAAACAAACAAAAAAAAAAAATCAGTCAAATTTCATCTAGCACCAAACCAAGTAAGAGCAGCCTACTGCCCACAACCAAAGAATTTTCTTAAAAAACAAACATAAATGTGTTCAACATATGATTGAGAGCAGGACAGAGCAGAATACAACTGAAAGGCAACAGATTGTAAGCTAAAAAATTTTTTGGTTTTTTTTTTAATATTAAAATCATCTTTAGCTTGAGGGCATAAAAAAGCTGGTGAGCTTTATATTTGATAACTTCAAGGTGAGCCCTTTTCAAGGTACTTGGGGTTGGTGAGGAATTCCACAATGTTAAAGATTTAACAAAAGGACTGAGACAGTCTCCAGGCCAAAAAAATGTTGTGAGTGACAAGGTTGAATATAAGATGACTGCAAAGAAGTTATGCATAATCACACATCAAAAAAAAAAAAAAAAGATTGCTGCTGGGGATGGGGAACCTGAGGAGGTACGGAAAGTCAATGAAGATGAGGAAGAAGTAGATGATTTAAAAAAAAAAAAAAAAAAAAGATAAGAAGAGCCCAGAAAAGTACCGGGAAAGAAAAAAATGAGCAAGCAGAAAGGCCCTCAAGTGAGAAACATGTGGACACTGCTGAAGAGTCCAAAAATTTCACTTTCTTTCCTGGCAACATACACCTCAAAGTTGAAACTGTATCACAGATTTCTTTGCAAAAAAGACTTTATTGTGGACACCTACACTGGCACCACCAGAAAGTTGGCTAATTTGGAATTTGAATCATCCAAACATATGGAAATGGAAGTTTCTGGAATTCAACAATGGCTCTGAAACTAAGCTAGAAAAAAACAAAAGGGAACAAGAAAGACTAAGATGCAAAGATGTTCTTGACCAAGAATCTGCCACATAAAATAACTTAAGAGGAGCTTCAAAAGGTGTTTGAAGATGCTAATGAGACTGCACCAAGCATGGGACCCCCAAAGGAATTGCCTACATTGAATTTAAGATGGATGCAGATGTTTTCAAGGCCTTGGAAGAGAAGCAGGACACTGAAATCAATGACCAGGTGCTCATTCTGGATTATACAGGGAAGAAAAGCCAAGGACAAGAGAACTCTAGAAGTGAAAAGAATAACTCCTGGGGTAGGACAAGAGCAAGCCCACAGACTCCTTGGAACATTATAGTGCTGAACGTCACCTAGAGCACCACAGAGAAGTGCCTGAGAAGGTGACATCCATCAGTTTATCCCAGAATAACCAGGGCTGACCTAAAGGGTCCACTTTGAATTTGTCACTGTGGAAGATTCTTCCACAACTTTTTGCAACAGAAAATGAAGGCAGAGCCATCCCGATAGAGCTGAAGAGACCGAATGGCTGATAATGCATTTCCAAGAAATCAGTTCTATAAAACCTCGTTCACCAAAAGCCCATCCAAAGACATGATGGAAGAAATTTTGAAAGATTTGTATCATGGCTCTGTGGACACCACAAACTATCACAGAGTTTTGTGTACATGGCAACTCAGAAGAAGACATCAAAGCTGTGAGACAGATCACAGAGAAAGGTGACATCAATGGAAACAAAGTAATCCTGGATAGGGCCAAGCCTAGTGGCTTTGGAAGCCAAGGCTCAGCAGTGAAGGCCAAGGTAGCTTCAAGGGCCAAGAAGGTAGCCTAGGGGGTGGGGGGGTGGAGTTTGGTGACAGAGGGCAAGAAAGCTTTGGATACCACAAACCCCAAGGAAAGATGAAATTTGAATGGCTCCCCCTTCTCTTTTCCCTTTCACGTGAAAGGGCTCTGGAAGTTGTATTACCCTGATGTCTGATCACTGACAAAGCATTCTGATGGCAGTTCAGGGTAGTCTTAGAAAGGCTTGGATGACATTTCAATGGAAAGCATGAAGTGGTTTTGACTGGATGAATGTTCCATATAAACTTTTTAAAGAAAAAGAGCGACACACCTGTCAGATTGGCTAAAATGACAGGAAAAGATAATGACGAATGTTGGAGGGGATGTGAGAAAACTGGGACACTAATACATTGTTGGTGGATCCAACCATCCTGGAGAGCAATTTGGAACTGTGCTCAAAAAGTTACCAAACTGTGCATCCCTTTTGAGTTTATATTGGGCTTATATATCCCAAAGAGATCTTAGAGGAGGGAAAGGGACCCACATGTGCAAGAATGTTTGGGGCAGCCCTTTTTGTAGTGGCTAGAAACTGGAAACTGAATGGATGCCCATCAATTGGAGAATGGCTGAATAAATTGTGGTATATGAATGTTATGGAATATTATTGCTCTGTAAGAAACGACCAGCAGGACGATTTCAGAGAGGCCTGGAGAGACTTGCATGAACTGATGCTGAGTGAAACGAGCAGAACCAGGAGAACATTATACATGGCAACAACAATACTATATGACGATCAATTCTGATGGACGTGGCTCTCTTCAACAATGAAATGTTTCAAACCACTTCCAATTGTTCAGTGAAGAAAGCCCAGAGAGGGGGATATGAAATGTGGACCACAACATAACATTTCCATGATCTCTATCAATGTTTGCTTGCATTATGTTTCCCTTTCAGATTTTTTTTTCTTGCAGATCCAACTTTTCTTGCACAGTAAGATAACTGAATATGTATACACATATTCGATTTGTCAAGTATTTTAACATAATTAACATGTAGTGGACTTCCTGCCATGTAGGGGAGGGGTGGGGACTAGGGGGTAAAAATTTGTAACGGAAAGCTTTGCAAGGGTCAATGTTGAAAAATTACCCATACATATGTTTTGCAAATAAAAAGCTTTAATTAAAAAAAAAAAGTGACAGCTTGGAGAAGCAACTGAGTTTTATTTATAACATTAGGTCCCATGTACAATACCATTTTCCCCCTAAAAAACAAAAACAACCCCACACATACAAAAGTACTATTTTTCCAGTTTCTTCTACATTACTTGTCCCTCTCTAGTACCAAGCCCTGTAACTTCACATGACCCAGGGCAACACTGAAACACTCATGAAATTGAGTATCCAATTATCTAGGGAAGATAAGATAACTTTTTTCTAGATCAGAAGACTAGCAACCTAATATGAATACAGGATTGAGAGCAGCCCTAGCCACAAAACTTAATCCATGACTCCTATAAAATTTGGGAAATTGGGATCAAGCTGCAGTTATTTTCCTCCCACTTTTAGAATAAGAATCTGGCAGAAACCTAATCTATTATATACCCTTTTTGACCTTTCCGTGAACACAAAAACTGTTACCCCAGGGACTATGTAATGGTTTCAGATAAATAGAGGGACCCTACTAAAGTAGCTCTGTCACAAAAGGATATAATAATCCTGCCTTCTAATTGTGTTACTCCCAGAGTCCAAATCCCTGGCTAGAGATGATGACACAGAATCCAGCTCTAGTCTCAAGGGGCTGGTTTGAAGAGCTCTCCACAGACTGGGCTCCAGCTTTATGCTTTCAAAATGAATAAGCAGCCAAGATTTCAATTAAATTACCAGAAACACTTGAATTTCCTCACAGGCTCCACACTACAGATGTAAGAGGAAGTCAGCTGACAGAGGTTACAATGCCACTGAGGGGTGCATTTCTTGGGTCACAAGTGGGAGATGTGTGTCCTGAACAATACCAGGAAGTTTTCTACTTTTAATTTATGCATCAAATGGGGGGAGGGGCCTTTGCTTCCTATATTATAAATAGTTCCCTCCATCCCCTGCTGACTTCAATATAAGAGTTCTAGTATTTCCTTGCATGGCACAGAGAGGACTCCAATGATTGAAAGTTCAAAAATTGAGTGTCTGCAATTATAAGATCTGTATGGAAGTGTGTTAGAGATGACGGGAGAGAGGCTAACACTTAAGTAGCAGTACCTAGGATACTTAGGGGCCACAACATTTTTCAACCTCACATGTGATTCATGAGTGTTATCATACCTATGCATAGTAAAATTCATGCAAATTGATTAGAAATGAATTTTACAATTCCCAAAACACATATAAAAAGTTTAGATTTTGAAGGGGGAGGGAACATGGACATATGGGCAGGGGAAAAAAAAAAAGATGAGTTATCACTTTCTTGCAAACTTTAAATGTCCCTTGTATTATTTTAGATAAGGAATTTTTTGATAGGGAAAAATATCCCAACTTTTCCCAAAAGCCAGGATGTGGATTCAGTCCCCTGCTATGAACCCTTCATTCAAGAAATGGAGAGTTTAGCATGATCAATATTTATTCAATGTCATTCAGCTGAAACCCAGAAGCAACACACTTTGTCTTTCAACATAAAAAGGGATCCAGGGTACAAGTCTGAAAGGAGTCTCTCTTTCAAGACTAGGGCACCTAATGTTAGTCTTAAGTCAACAAAATTGCATTAACAACTGTCTTGCTGACCTGGAAGCAAGAACCCATGAAAACTGGATTCAAAGATTTGAGTTTGGGGAAATGTGTACTGCCTATGACACTGGCACAAATATAGAGAAAGCTACTATGTGGGGAGTTTTAGGTTCATGGTCACATTAACAACCAAAGCTGTACTGGGCCAGCTATCCTAGGCAAAATTAATCTCCCTACTCTGGTTTGTCTTTACTAAGTAATTCTTCTGCTTCTATGAACACCTCAGTCATTCTCTATTATCTGCACTGTAAAATGTGAACAGCTAATAAACTGGATCCTTCCAATTGCACACACAATCCCCCCCGCCCCCCAACTAGCAGGATTATCAAAGTCCAGAGAGGAAGGGCCCAAAGAAACAAGGCAATTCTCATTTCCCTGTACAACAACAAAGGGGCAAACAATTTCACAATAGCAGTTCCCGAACATCTGGGAGCAAAAGTCCAAAAAATGAAATCAACAGCTGAAGTTTATGAACACTGACACGGAGCAGAAGTCATATATATGTGACCGGCATGAGGGGAAAAGGAAGCAATAAAGCAAAGCCTCAAAAGAGTTACTGGAATCACTGGGGTCATGGCATAGGCCTCCTGTTCAAAAGTCTGATGGGGTTTCAAAGGTGACCTAACTAGTATCTAGATCCATCCCAGAGACTTCCCTCTTGTGGCAAAAATGTTCAAGGGGAAGTGTTCAATGTTGTGACCGTGAAGGCCTCCTTCAACCCCAAGACAATAGCTAGTTTCTCCACCTAGGTTGGGTAAAAGGTGGCAGAGAATATGGCCATCATGTAGATCTATTCATGCTACTTTATGAGGCAACTGTGAGAAAATTGCTTATAAACTTTAAATGACTTGGGAAGAGGTAGCCAGCCACCCACAGTTAGCAGGGGAGAGGGTGCCTACACCAACTTGCCATGTAACTTGAAGAAAGCTGTTGAGAGGCTAGCTCTCTCTGGAGAGGTTTCCTCCATGGTCAAAGGGAAGCCCTGGCTCCTTTCCTTTTCTGGCTGTGGGGAAAACTGATACAAAGGATATGTGAGATTTCTTCCAAAAGCCCACTTGACCATACTCTAAAATGAGGACAGCCAATCTTATTGCTTCTACATCACTTTAGAAGGCAAATGAATTGAGACTTGTCATCTTAATGGTTTCATTTGCCTGACAGTCATTTAGTGATGGACTTGAATACAATCCCAGGTGAGTGATAGATGAACTTTTTTTTTTTCTTTCCAGGCTATTTCTATCTTCTAGGTTTTTAGATCACAATATACAGTGTTACCATTTGAAGTGACTAATGGCCTCATACCTGGACACAAACATTACTGGCATTAGTCTCATGGAAAGTGATTGTTTTTACCTCCTTATTGTCCTTTTTAGGTTTCTATAATTTACTATAACCTCCTTTTTGTACTGATGTTTAAGACAGTTAAAATTTCTGGCTTTTCTGAACTTTCTTTTCTGATTTTTCTTCTCTCTTTCACATATTTTTTGGAGAATTCTTTCTCCAATATTCGCAAATAGTTTGCCACTCTTTTGTAAGATACTTTGCTGAAATGACTGAGCCCTACCTAGGAGTTTCTATTGAAGAAGTATAAGATCTAAGCAATTTCTGACTCTACTCTCTTAGAATGGTTCTAATCCTACTCAAAAAGGATTAAGCTGCCAGGCAGCTGGTCTCACCAGGGAAAATAGATTTGGCTGTGCTAGAACTGTGGCCACTGGAGAGTCAAGAAATGATTCTCAGAAAGGTTCCTCTGGGCTTGTCTATAGGGACCAACCATTCCCATAAAAGGAGGATCTACTCACTGGGGGAAAAAGCAAATTTCTTTCCCACTCTGATCTAGGCTTCCCAGCAGGAAGCAGTCCCCAGGAAGAACCTGAATTCAACTACCTCCTAGGGTTTTAATTACCATTGTGGGTCACAATGGCACACTAATCTCAAAACTACCCACTATATATTTCCACTGATCCCAACCCACCTGGTGGAGCTGCTGCTGCAGAGCTCGGTTCTCTGTCACAATTGCAATCTGAGCCTCCAGGTCCCGATGAACTGACCTGTATCCAAAATTAGGAGAGCCAATCAACGTGAGACAGGGCAGACTGCTCCCTGCCAGGTACAGCCACAGGCCTGCAGGGAAAAGGAAACGTGCAGACAGAGGAGATGAGCAAAGAATCTGCTGAAATCCTCTCCAAGTGTTGTTTCAACTTAAAATAAATGTATCCAACCGCTGCAGTTTTACTGGAAATGAAATGGTTACGACTGGAGGAGCGGGAAGGCTGAAGCAGTAATGCTATTCTCCTCCTCACCAGCTCTTTCACCATCATGAACAGAGCCTCTGGTTACGGTTCTATGTTATTCCTATGTACCTGCCATACTTCCAAGAGGCTGGGGGCATTCATGAAGGCTCAGCATAACCTTCAGATCCACCAATGGTCAATACCTTGCCCTATTCAGCACTACCCAACTGCTTCCTGCCATGAGCTGCTACACTTAGCAGCTTTGGCCCCCTTGCTCAAGCACTAAAAGAATGACTAAGAGTTGGCATTTTGGGTGTTTTTGTTTAAAACTTTTAGAAAGCACAGTATCTCCATATATACAAATTTTCTTCTCATCTGTACACTACTGTCAACCACCTCTGCCAGCCCTTCTCTCCTCGAGAGAATTTCGATTCCTTTAATCTCTTGCTTGGCTACCACATCCTGACCTGATTATGTTTCTAAGCTGAAACTTAAGAGCCGCACGTTTAACGAGAGCTACTCAGTTCCTTCCTAAGAATTGTAAGTGAAAGGAGAAGTCTCACTGCACAGCTAACTGCTTACTGGTAATAAGAGGTATACATACACATAGCTATCAGAATGGGGTAGGTTCAGCAATCCACTCTACCAAACAATTCCTCTTCTAGAAGAAGGCACAAATAATGTTTGTTTTTTTTATAGGTGGAACAAATCAGGTCCAACTAAATACCACTACCTATTCCTCCACAGAACTAATTAAACTGTTTTACTCTTCTCAAAGATGAGGAAATATGCCAAATAGCCACTCCCATCTCTCTGTTCTGTCAGGACAAAACAACTACAAAGCCTTCACAGGTACATAATTAAGTCAAGGAAACATTCATTAACACTGGCCTTTGGCTGATGTGGAAATGTATAACAGGTTTTTTTGCCTTCTCAATGAGAAGAGGGAATGAAGGAAGAAAGAATTTGGAACTGAAAATTTTAAAACAAAAAACTCCAAAACACTGGTGGGAGGAGGGAGGCACTGGAGAACTCTTTGAGAGGGTAAGACCTTTCTATTTGGGTTCAAGAAAACGAAAAGTTTTCTGCTCCATTTAAACTACAGTTCACTACAATACAGTCATGAAATAAGAAGGGTGAAGTATGGGCAAATCCCAGAAGTAATGCACATTTTCTTCTCTCTCCAACCCTGGGAAATTATCATTGCTGAGTTATACCATAAGGAAATTTCTATTCACTGAAAATGTGTGATCTCAGCTTTCCTAAAATCAGGACCAGATGCCAGACCTCTCTGCTTCTCAGTGTCCTACCCCAAGCATCCCACTGAATTCTTTTGCATTTGTTGGCAGCCCCTCTATGGGCCATTTATCCCATGAGTTAATCAGTATCCCAAAGTCTTCAGGTTTCTAGGGACATCTGGAACTCCAAACGTTTTCCTTAAAGTAAGAAAACAGGACTAGACTTCTCTTCCCACCTAAGGTGGGATGCACACCATTACCTCCCCAGCAGGCCTATTCTAGCAACACATCTAACTGGGCTCATTCCCTTTGCTTCTCTTGGATTCACTTTACCCTACTATGGACCCTACTGTGCTCTCACACTCCCAACATTATCAATCTGTTCTAAGACTGTGCTAAACTTTTACGAAACCCACAGATATACATGGTGATTATATATGAATCAACAGCATGCAACCCCAAGATCCTAAAACAGAAGCCCATTTCCTAATTCTAATTCAGAATAATATTTCTGAGAACACCTTGGCTAAGAGATTGTCAGTCTGCCTCCTGTCCCTGTAATACGCTTTCCTCCTCCCCCCTACTATGTGCCACATCAAAGCCAGTCAATTGCCTGGGCCATTCTATCTGCTGAACCTCATCAAGTGAGAAGACCTGTTAAGAATCAACCCAGTGAGTTGTTCTGACTTCACTTTAGCTACTACACCCTCACCTGGGGCTGAGGGGAAACTGAAGAGAAGTGGGAAGTATCATCTTTAATGTCTCTGACCATTAGGACACAAATGATTCTATATGCTCCCAGCCTGTGATGAGTACCGGCAGTACAGGACCAAATAATCAATTCTTTTGTGCTCTTCACAGGATACCTATAGTCTCTGGATGCCACCTTCCTACTGGGTCAATTTGAACAAAGGCTTCTTCTCCACAAGGAGAAAACTCCAGCTGGGAAAAGTGAGGTTATAGGAACCTAAGTCTGTACCACCCTTATAGGTCAAAGTAGAAGCTTTCAGCCCTACTATTATTGGTAATATCAGTCCTTCTACTTTGAAAATCATTGGGTTTCAAGGGACTTCAGTTCCTACAATTCCTCCTCTCTCATCCACTTCAATCATCTTCCCTCCCACGGGATCGGTATGGAGGGGTGAGAATGGGCAGGGGGTGGAGAAGATCAATAAACTACCAACTTAAAAAAAAAAAAAAAAGAAAGAAAGAAAATCATTGAGTTTTCTGGTTTGTTTTTCTTAAATTCACACTGTCACATTTCCGAATCAGTCCCTTCAGAATAAGGATTTACACTGCACCACTGAAAGGAACCCAAGTAGAACCAATTTACCAATTTACAATGCTATAAACCTGTATCATCTTTCAAACAGCCCTATACCACAAATAAAGTGCTTGGGACACATTCTGCCTTTTAAAATTTGATCTTAATACATTCTTCCACAGGGGTGTCTGTCAAAATATATAGCCACTGAATCAAGACTAGGCAGACAGCTTACAGTAACTGAAGTATTCTTGCCTATTGGACCTTACCAGATTCTACTCCCCTTTCTTTTTTGACTACTCATGGCAATAACTAAAAATGTTATCAAAGAGCATGGATTCAAGGGGCAGCTAGGTGGCGCAGTGGATAGAGCACCAGCCCTGAAGTCAGGAGGACCTGAGTTCAAATTTGGCTCCAGACACTTAACATTCCCTAGCTGTGTGACCCTGGGCAAGTCACTTAACCTCAACTGCCTCAGCAAAAAAAAAAAAAAAAAAAAAAATCATGGATTCATATTTTTTTCAATACAAAGATCACTTCATTAGTTACTCCCACTTTATCTACTTCTCAATTACACCAAAAAATATGAAAAACAACTTTCAATGGCAAAAATGCTTTGCAAAATATAAATAACTAAATTATGAATTCAAATAAAATGCAAAATTGGCACTATTTCCAAAATAAAATAAAAAGCCTGATTGTTCAAGCACCAATCTGAGAACCAGTTCTCGATCAAAAATTCTTAGTGCTTGTTCAAATACTAGGGAATAGTAGGAGATTTGAATAAAGAATACAGGAGCTACAGTAAGGCCTATTCCACTATTTCAATCAATCTACAAAAATCTATTAAGAATCTATTGCTCCATACTAGACACCAGAGATATAAATACAATAAAACACTCCTTACTCACAAGGAGCTTACATTCTAATATGGAGATGAAGATGATAAAAACAAAATAAATAGCATTTAAGATTTGCAAAGTACTTTATATGATCTCATTTGATACATCTACTTTGGAAGTTGTAGTTATAATTACCCCTATTTCAGATAAATAATCTGAGGGGCAGAAAGGCACACTTTTTCCTTAATAACTTGCCCCAAATTATTCAGCTAAAGTGCCTGATACAAGATTCAAACTCAAGTTTTTCTGACTCCAGGTCAACACCTTGCATTCTGACACCTGACTGTGTGTGTGTGTGGTGTGTGTGTGTAGGTAGTACAACTTACTAACACAAAGCAATTTGACATCAGTAAAGGCTTCCTATAAAAGATGGTTCTTCAACTGTTTGTTGAAAAAAAAAAGAAAAGAAAAGAAAAAAAAAGGAGTGAGTGTACATTTGTGAAGAAGAAAAAAGGCCAGTATAGTAAGGAGAATAAAGTGCAAGGCAAATGGAAAGAAAGATTAGGACAAAGTTGTAAAAGGCTTTTAAAGCTAAAAAGCATTTTTATCCTTTTTTGTATTATAGACCCCTTTTGGAACAACTTGGAATATTTTCAAATGCAAAAACAAAACAAAACAAAAACACATTATATTAGAAAGGAAACCAATCACATTGAAAGGGTTATCAAAATACAGGTTAAGAGCTCTTATCTAGATAAAGAGAAACTGAAAAGAATTTAAGTAGAACCAAGAGTCACAAAAATCCAAAAAGGATTATCCAGGAGGAGAAAGTAATCAATGTCAAATGCAATGGAGTATGAAAGGGATGAGGATTCAAAGACTGTAAAATATGGCGATTAAGAGATCAAAGGTAACTGAAGAAAGCAGTTTCAATCAAGTGATGAAGTCACAAGCTAGACTGGAAACACTGAAGAGAAGGCAGTGAGGAGACAGTTTTTCTAGCAGTCTGAACAAATAGAGAATGATACTTTGAAAGTATGATAGGGGTTAGTAAAAATTTTGAATTGATTTTTTTTTTTTAAAGGATGGGAGAGATAGGCATATTTGGCAGTGGTGGATTTAAATTTAGACTGAAGTTGAAGGTTAAAGGAAAAGGGTGATTGAGCACATTTTGGGAAAAACTGAAAGAAGATAGGATCAAGATTATGTGTAGATGGATGCGATGACCTTGTAAAAGAAAAATCACCTATCATTGTCTGCGTCTGTGGGAGAAATGATGGATAATGTTAACGAGTTTTGAGATGACAAGGGAATAATTTTTCTTTAATCCATATTACAATTTATATCATGAGGACAAGGACAGGGAAAGGATTCAGACTTTTTTAATTTCAAAAAAGTAACCTCATATTCTTAAAGGTTAAGGGCTACTTCCCTAAATCTCATCCCAGAGGCCAGGGGCTCAGACCCAAACTACAGTTGAAGATTCACTGACAAGAGTGGGATAATGGAATTACCTATCCCAAGCAAATGCCATACAATTATAACTATCTGGCCTTCTTCCCCCCTTATCTCAAGTCCCTGATCTGTTGGTGTTCCACTGACATCTTTACAATCCCCTAATCTTGGAGATTGAAAGACTATTGTTCTAAGGAGTGGGGGAGAAAGGGGGGAAAGGGGAAAGAGAAGGAAAGAACACCTCCAAGGTAAAATTTTAAAAAAAATTCTTTAGGAGCCTATAAAAGTAAGAGAAGACATAAGAAATAATGGGGAGAAATCTCCTGTAGGCTAAAACACCCAACTTGACCGGGTGATGCCCCTGGACCCCAACTAGAAGGGGTGCTAGCAGTGAAGGAAAGGTCACAAAGAAGTGGTCCCTCCCCTAATGCGTTTTCTGAAGTTCTGACATAGAACTTTGTTGAGAAAGCTTCAGAATTTTAAGAATACATCTATATTAGTGACAAACCAGGCTCCAGATAGTTCTATTAGTCCTCAAGGCATTATGGATCACAGAAACCTGGAAGTCAAGAATTTCAACGCCTTTTCTAGGGAATAGAATGCCCTGTTTCTATTGTGTGTAATCTCCAACCAGAACACCTATCCCAGCACTCAGATGAGGAGAAACCACACTACATTTAGCCCAGCCAAACTAAACTGCCTTGCCTAAATTCTGTTAATTAGAACTCTTCAGGTACTGTTCCAAGCTGCCTGGCCAGAAAGTGTTATTTAAAAAAGTCTCAAGCAAAATTTCCTCTTGCCCAAAACAAAGCAGAAATCTCAATATCCCTCCTACTGCAGAGGGTCTCACAGTTACTAATACCAGCAAATTTATTATAGTTTAAAAGACAAAGTGTACCTTAGTAAAGTTCAATCGATAAGAGCCTTTGGTTAATTTCTACATGCCTTCATTTTGAAGTTTATCTACATCTACCTGGAAGCTGAGCCCTGAACCTCAAACATGAGTTACAGGTGTGGCCACTTGACTAGCATTCAATCCTGAAAGGGGGGTGGGGAGGCTGCTGTCTTTCAGGGGTGTTCAGGCAGGGCTCCGATGGGTTCCAGCACTATGAGCCTGAAATTTACTACTTTTGTAGCATGTTTCCTGTTCTTAACAAAAAAACCAATAGTAATGGCTTCAAAGGGACATAGTAAAATGCAAGAAAAACTAGAATTCACAAATTTGGACTCCTTTTCTTTGAGAATCATGTCTAGTTAGTTCAGTGGCAAACAATAAATGTTGGCTATTGCTAATTGATCCATCCCCAGAGACGCTCTAACATGCTTTCTTCTCCCTGAGTCAGGAGTTAGTAGACTCCCCACTAAATTATTTTCCCCTTCATAGCTGAATCTAGTTCCCATCACACCTGGGGACCCTTCTCTGTTCTGACATATTCACAAGAAATTTAGGACTAAGCAACAGGAAATGGACAAAACTATGAATCAGACCTGCCAGTTGCCTAACAGAAATCCAGCTTCTATCCTCCCCTCGTTCTCCCTCCCCAATCTCAAAGCCCCTCCTGAGATCAGACCTTCTCCTAAAGGCCAGGATTAGACAGGGAAAAACCTCATACTTCAGAGTTACCTTTTTTGATCCTGAAACATCCTGAAGACCAGCAACAGAAACATCTGGGGAGGAAAGTACTAAAATAAGAGGCCAGAGTTGGGTACAATTCCCTGTTCTACTGCTAGCTGGTGAATAACCTAAAACAAGTCACTTCCTCTCTGCTTCAGTTTTCATATCAGTAAAATGAAGGAAAAATCCCTATTGCCCCAAACCGTCACTTGAAAATGCCATAAAAGTGAAATATCATTCAGTTTATTGGGAAGACTATTTATTCCTGAATGGTACAACATGTCTTATCCTTCCAAAACACTTTTGTATATATTATTTCACTTGACCAGTCCATCAATAGTATTTATTAAGTATCTAAGTGACAGGGACTGTCCTAGACATCAGGGATACAAAGCCAAAGAGGAGACTGCCTAGGCTCATAATTTACACCTGATGAAGGGAGACAACACATACACATAGGCAAAAATCAACAGAGTAGAGGGGAAAGAAAGGACACAGCAGCTGAGGGAACAGGAAAGACTTTTGAATATGGTGGTCCCTAATGGCTGATATCTGAAAGAAGCTAAAGTAGCAGGAGTCAGATGAAGAAGGGCTGCAGCCCAGGACAGGAAGATAGCCTGGTCAAGGCAAGGAGATGGAACAATATGGTCAATCTGGCAGGATCCTGGAATGGAGAAAGGTAAAGTATTAAATAAAAAGGTTATCAAGGCAGGATGGAGCCAGGTCATTAAGGTCAAAGAAGTTTATTCCTGGACCCCTGTGGGATAGGAAGAAAATATGACCTTAATCCCAATTTGAAAAAAAAAAAGGGGGGGGGGGAGAACCCTGAAGCCCATGAGAGTAAAAGGCATTATTGCAAGTCATATAGCTAGTCTGTGGCCAAACTAGCATGGGAGAACCTAGGTCCCTAGCCTTCCAGAACCTAGTGTCCTTTCACAAAAATGGTCCTTGAGAGTAGGGGCTATTTCCAACATTTTTTTGTCTTTCTAATCCTAGCACTTAGCAACTCTCATATCACTTAAATGATCAATTAAATGTTTGTTGAACTGAATTCCAGAAGATCACATTTGTTCAATGTTTATGGTATAGCTATGTTGAGATTTTTTATTTATCCTGGTAAATGAAAATGAAAAGCCAAAACTAAACTTAGAATATTGGATAGATTATCACAATTTTTCTGACATAAAATTCACTAGAAAAATTCTTTAAATAATGAGAAAGTTTCTCATCATCCTGTTCTTTAAAATGAAAATCAAGTTGTATAAAACGTTTCTGGAATTTCTGTATTTTATAAACTGATTACATGAACCTATACTCAATTTATCAAGAACTATTCCAACAAATACTATTAACAAAAACTTTCACGTAACATAACAACTCAAGGTCTAGCAAGACACAAGTAACTTCTAGCAACATGATGTTTTTAAAGAGTTGAAATGAATCTGAAATGACCTTGGATTTCACCATAGTCCTATCTATAAATTTTCATTTATTCCTATGAACAATGCAACAATTAAGTCATCTCAATATGTTTTGATTTTCAACTATTTGGCAAATTTTCCCATGGTTAAGAACTATTTTCTGTTTCCTTTTAATATCACTTAATTGGGTTTAACAGAGGGCATAAGGTATTTTCAAATGTATGTCCATTGAGGTAGGGGGAAACTGTGGGAAGAAAAAGAGAGTGTAAAAAAAAATACCAAAGGCAGGAAAGATCTGATGCCAGTGACAGGCTGAATAGCAAACATATCTAAACAGAGGGGACAAGAACACTAGTTATGTCCTGCTCACTCTTTTCCCCCAAAGGGTTTGTGCTGAGTTTGTACAGCTGGGTTTGTCCTGCAAGGGTTGGTGCCCCAAGCAATCGTATGGACAAAGGAATCACTGAGATAAATAGTTCCAAGAATATACATTCCTTTCTGTTCCACACAACCGTTAGACACAAAGCTGCTTATTCATCAAAATGAAATAAAAATCATCCATCAACCTATCCTTTAATGGGAGGTTTTGGGTAGAGGGAGGGGTGTAGGTGAGTGTTGAGTTAAACCTTATCTCAGATTGGTTGTGGTCAGGGATTTAGAGGAAAAGATTTCTGATACATTTTCATCATTGTATGCAATAAATCTCCACCCCGTTTCAGAGTGAGGTTCAGTTATACTCACAAGTCCCTCAGATTGGGAGCAGAACATACAGCTCCCTCTCTCTCTTTCCCCTCCCTCTCTCCCTCTCTCTCAGCTGCAAAAACATTCAAGTCTCCCTAGGCCTTGGGGCCTCACCTCCTGTGGGGGAGAGGGAGTGGTAGGAGCACATTAGTCCGGGAAAAGGTGAGACACTGGAAAAGCCAGTCAGGTGTTTCTATTCCAACTGGAAATGGAGAGTCACTGAGAGTTTATCAGACCAGTTTCAGGGAAACAATCCACCAGTATAGTCAGAAGTGACTGATGGGGAACCTCCCAACAGGCTGGCTGAGCTGGGGGGCCTGGGTAAGCTAAAAAGACAAGAGCTGGACCCAGGCAGCACCAGATATGTGTGCATGTAACTTAGCTAACATGCCTCTCTGCACACATCAATTCTAATAACAGCTGCAGAAATAATGGGTACTAAAATTTACTTACTTTCCTTTGCTTCTCTCTTTTTTGTTTTAAACACCACCACCACCACCACCAGACCTAAACTTTTATAAACATGCCACAAGATTAACAACCACCTCCCTGGAAGATCCATCCTTGCCTGAGAAAACTCACAGAACATCCAAGTGCCCCTAGTCCTATGCAGACCTGGTCATTCAGCAAGGAATACCTGGGAGTCTCTCCCAAGGTCTGGACCATGGGCAATTAATTTTCTATACTGGTTCCTGCAAGCCCTTTTAATCATAAAAAATAATTGAAGAGAAACACTTCCCTTCAACTCCAATAGTTAAGAGAAAAACAGACCTAAGAATTAAAAGACCTAACCTCCAGGCTTGCTATTGTGATTGCATAACCTTGATTGTACTTTTTTTTTTTCATATAAGATATGGTAATATACAGTAATAACACTTCACTTATCCAGATGCTAGTTGCCATCTATCCTTGGCATACACAACTACTTTCCAAGAATCAGAAAACCAAAAGAAAAGGCCTCCAGAAGCTCAAAATAAATGATACAAATTCTATGCACTTTAGTCACAAGGAAACACCTGAAACCTTCATTCATTCTTTTTACTTAGCAGGTTTCTCAGCAACAAAGAATTGATATTTATATAAGATTTTAATATTTACAAAGGACTTTTCCTACATTTTCTCATTTGATCCTCAACATGCAGATATTATTCCTATTTCAGAGAATTAGAAATTGAAGCCAGAGAGATTAAGAAACTTGCCTTTGGCTCAGTCAGGAGCAAACAAACACCAACCACAGTCTCTCTGAATTCAGTAATGCTCTTTCTGCTATGCCACACTGCCTCTAATTCCCATGAGATAAGAAGCACCAATGAGAAGCAAGGAAGCATACCAATAGCAAGAAGTAACAGCAAACATGGAGACAACAAATATTTTAAAAGTGTGTATGTGAACATGAAACTGCAAAGCTTCTGCACAAACAAAATTAAAGTATCTAGACCAAGAAGGGAAATGGTTAAGTATGAAAACTTTGTATCCACAATTTTGTATTAAATCGATACAGGTTTTCTTTAGAAGATATGCACACAAATACCAGAAATATTCAAAATTGAAAGCAATACCCAATAAAGAAATGGTCAAAGGACATGAACAAATAGTTCTCAAATCACTAATAATATAATCAAAATCAAAACAACTCTGAGGTTTAACTTCATACCCAGAAAATTAGCAACGGTGGGAAAAGATAGGTGTGATCAATATTGAAAGTTGTGGAGTCAGGCAAGCTAAAAATGCATGCATTCATTGCAGATTGGGCTGTGAACTGATCCAACCACTCTAGAAAATAATTTGGAATTATGTAAAGTCACTAAAATATCCATGCCTTTTGATTGAAAGATTCCACTACTAGAATGCACAACAATGGAAAAAAAAAAAAAAGGCTCTACATGCACCAGAATATTTATAATAGCACTTTTTGTGGTAGCAAAGAACTGGTAATCAAGTAAATGCCCATCAATTATGGAATGGTTTAACAAATTGTGGTACATTATTATAGCATAAAAAATAATGAGCATGATGAGAAGAAGAAGAAGAGAAGCATGTAAAGACTTAGACTGATTCACAAAGAAGTAAGCAGAGCCAGAAAAACATAACAATGAGTACAACATTACAAGATGTAAGAACCACAAAAACATCAAATACAAATGCTGCAAAATTACCACGAACAATCTTGGTAACCCAACAAAAAGATAAAACAGGATATTCCTCCTCCTTTTTTAAAAGGTCAAGGTCCAAAGGTGTGGAACAATGCCTGTAATAACTTCAGTTTTCATTACTGATTAGTTTTTTCATTAGCTTAGTTTCATTAGCTTTTTTCATTATTGATTAGTTTTGCTGAATTTTCTTTGTTTTTTTTTTTTTTTAAACTATTCATTAAACGAGTTCACTCTCTGGAAGCAGAAGGAAAACTTAGGGAAAACCTAGGCAATGTAAAAAGAGATTTAAAAATCTTTTTTAAAAAAGCAGATTTAAAAACAAAAAAAAGTACAGAACTCCAGAGTTCTGAAGGAATAAGACTCACACTTTGGGGAGTCCCTAAAAGCATACAATCCTATAAGTGATCTTTAAAACTGTAACAAAAAGAAGTTACATATTGTACTCCATATATTCTGCTTATGATGGCTGGTTATTTTATAATAAAATTTACAGAGTCCCATGAAATTTGATTTTAAAATTTAAAAAAAAATGATGCAATAACTATACATATATTCGATTTTTTAAGTATTCTAACATAATTATCATGTAGTGGATATCCTGCCATCTAGGGGAGGGGTGGGGAATAGGGGGGAAAAATTTGTAACAGAAAGCTTTGTAAGGGTTAATGTTTAGGAATTACCCATATATATGTTTTACAAATAAAAAGTATTAATAAATAAAAAAATTATAAAAAATTAAATTAAATTAAATTAAAAAAATAGATTTGGACTTTAAAGAAGTAAGCTTCAATTAACTAAAAAGTTCATTTACATAAAACATCTCCTTTCCCCACAATGTGAGATAAATGTCACTCTCCCTTTTATAGTGCTTTCAATAGAAAATGGGATAAATGTAAGTGTTTATATTTAAACAGAGATACTAATTGGGTTAAGGTCCTATATAAGCCAGGTAGGATGTTGGAATTGAATTATGGAGAAAGGGAAGAGATATCCTCACCTATACTTTTACTACATATAATTTTTCTTATCAAAGTTCCCCATGTTGGGAACTTCACCTCATGCTAGATAACCCTCTTACCTTTGGCATGAAAGGTCCAACCACTCCGCCAATATTCCTGCAGCTGCACTCGTTCCTGCTGCCCTAGGCTACAGACCTCACTGTAGAACTGTCTCTCTATGTGGACGTAAGCAGCAGGGATGGCACCAGCTACCCCCTTGGCCCCAAAGAAGCCATTTACTTCAGGTGAAGCCAACAGAATATGGTACTCAGCCCGAGTGCCCAGGACCAGGTCCATGTAGGCCTGAGTCAGGTTGAAATAACCAGTGGTAAGGTAGATCTTAGCACCCCTCTCTGCCTCTGTCAACAGTGTCTCTGTAACAATCTCATCAATTTTAATCTCAAAGGGCTTCATCTGGATCAGTGGATAAATCCAGGTATCAGGAGCTGGTCTCCGGTCACCAGCTGCTGCTGCATCTTCCTGGGTTAGAAGAGAATCACTGTGAAAGGTCTGGGCGTGGAGCAGCTGTTGTCGGGTCCGGGCTGCATTGATCACATCCATGACTCTCTTGTTGGCTGCCTCACAATATGCTGTCTGGTCTCCTGTAAAAGAACATGGGCAGATCAGTGAAGGAAAAGAAATAGATGGGGCTCAGAAGCCATCGTTCTTTAATGTCAAAGTACAGGCACTGATAATAAACATGCAGCCTTTTGTACACAAAGTGGTTGTAGCTTCGACAAATTCTCTTCATTGATTGTTTATTGGAGTTACTAGTTGGGAGAAAGGGATTAAAAAGAAGTAAAATAACTAAATGGGAATAGGACCTATATAGAAATAGACCTTGGCTAATCTCATTGGCACTGTGTTCTTTCACCTATTATAGTCTAATTACCATAAAGTACTGGTATATGGCTTAAGTGAAGAAACTAAATGTAAAGTATTTTAATCCTTAAATGCTATGTCAGCTAAAGTATTTTTATTTCTTTTTATTGATTAGATGCATGATTTCATTTGTTTAAGGAACTGCCCTACAAAGGCAGACTAGCAATAGTCTAAAGGATTGACTGGCCATTTTCCCCACAAGCAATATTGTTGGATAGGATCTTCCTATTCATTTTGCCATGCTGTTATGATGATGAAAATGGTGGCAATGATAACTACTACCAAGAACTACATGAGTTAAGTAACCCACATATCTTCTTAAGGCACAGTGAATAAATAACTCATCTTGTCCCTGAATATCCTCTCTTAAAGCCCCCCCCCCTTTTTTTGCTGAGGCAGTTGGGGTTAAGTGACTTGCCCAGGGTCACACAGCTAGGGAATGTTAAGTGTCTGAGATCAAATTTGAACTCAGGTCCTCCCAACTTCAGGGCTGGTGCTCTATCCACTGCACCACCTAGCTGCCCCTTAAAGCCCTTCTTTTGGCATACTTCTTCCACAGAACTTCTCCTCAGCCATCTTGAGTTTTTTAGCACAACCCTCACTACTACCCACTCCTAACCAGAAAATAGTTTTGATATCTCTTTATCCAAATGATTTCTTCTCTCTACGTATTAAAGGCTGTCCTGTAAAATTTAAATTATGAGTAAAAACATATGTTGACTACTCTGTCAGGTTTGCTTAAACAGCTATACCCTGTTGAAACTAAAAAGGAATGGAACAAAACAATTCTAAAACCAAAGTCTAGGCAAGACCCAATATCCCCTTTTACATCTTTATAAATTATAAAATATAATCCCTGTGCTCAAGTAGTTTTCCATCTTGAAGGAAGAGGAAAGGCAGTCATACAATCTGACATCAGGGATAAGAAGCAAATGCAACAACACAACTATCTTTCCAGATGATGAGACCTGGGATCCACCTGAACACAAACACTAGCCTCACAACAATTTCTTTAGATTAAAAAATAAACATATGGTGTCATGCTTTAGAACAAGGGTTCTTAACGTGGGTTCCACAGATAGCCCCCCCAAAAAGGAGTATTTCAGAACTTTGTGAAATTAGATGGGGGGGGGGGGGAAAGTGACATCTAACTGAAATTTAGAATTTTCTTTCCTTTATTCTAACATTTAAAAACATTATTCTGAGAAGAGATACACAAATTTCACCAGACTTGTGCCAGAGATCCATGGCACAAAAAGATGAAGTACCGCTCTAGAAGTCATCCCACAGAAACATTTGCACTCTACAAAAAGATTCTCATTTCTGGTTCCTAATGAAACCTTCAATCTATAGGAAAAGAAGAGAAGGGAATGGCTGCCTGACAGGAATGGTGGCTGAAGTGAACTTTAAAAGAAAAATGAGTTGAGAATGATCTTGAAGACACAGACACCATTATGTGTCTTTAGGGGGAATGGGAACCTCAGTCCTCTCTGCCATTCCACAAACTGTCCTGCCCCCCCCCCCCCATGATACCCTCATTAAGATGCTAGTACTTGTGATTTCAACCACAAACCTTCTTGAAGACAATCAGCTGAAGCCACAGGAATTGAAAGAATGCAAGTACCCAAGGGAACTGTTAACCTCCACCAAGATTTTCCTGCATGCAAAGAGTGGTGTTCACTATCCAGGCAGGAGGCTGTAGACTCCTGAGTAGTTAGGAGCTGTAGAAGTCCCTGTATGCCAGTGGTTTAAGAAGAAAATGCTCCTGAACAGTCCAGTCAATGCATCACAAAGACAGTCATTTACTAGAGCTGTTTCCTATAAGGACTGGGCAGGCTCTTGGCTCACTGCCCTAAGTACACTGTTCCCACCCTTCCTGGTGCCAGATCTTTTATACCACAGATTCTCCTCTGGCTAGGCTCTGGTGACCAAAGTTTCCTTCATTCAAAGCTTGGACCTCTTTTCGTGCAAAAAACTGAATGAAAAGTCGAGACTGAACCACTGCACATTCCTAGGCCTACATACAGATGGCCTATCTTGATTTTCAAAGTCTAGCATCACAGAAGTGGATGAAGGTCACTATGAAGGTCAACTAAAGTAAATAAGTCACAGAATTGACTCAGTTTACCAATCCCAATAGTTCCCCTTGTCTTATTTCCCAGTAATACTCAAAATAAAGAGAAGGGGGGGGGGGGGGGGGGGGGAGGAAAGGAAAAAAAAAAAAAGATGAGGCACTAAATTCCATTTCAATCACTACCAAATCAGCTCAGCTCATGTAGTGATCCAAACCAAGCACATCCCACTAGTGAAGGAAGCCAAAATAGTATCAAGTCAGAAGCAGCACCAAAATGAAAAAGGGTAGATTACTAAACACTCAAGAATGCACTATTTTTTTCCTTTGTCTCATCACCTGTTCTGCGTGGTAAACTGAAATGAACAGCAATCAAACTAATATGGGGAGCTATATACAGCACCAAGTGTTATATGAAAGTTTGGTCACCCAAAGAATTCCAGTGGCTTTATGTATACTAAGAATAAAAGTTAATATGCTGGGGCAGCTAGATGGTGCAGTGAATAGAGCACTGGCCCTGAAGTCCAGGGTGACCTGGGTTCAAATCAGGCCTCAGACTCTTAACACTTCCAAGCTGTGTGACCCTATGCTACTAAGCTTGCTGGCTCTACATTCCCAACTATCTCACCTGCTGAGAATATCAAATAGCAAGGATCTGGGTAAATCAAATGATAACATTCACTGCCACCTTTCAAAGCAACAACAATAAAATTACTCAACTCAAAGATACTACCCTACAGAGTTTTACCAAATTTTAGTTGAAATGTGTATCAGAATCCAAGACATGAGTACTTTTTCTCAATCCAAGCTAAGAATCGGAACATATTGGCAACATACTACAAATAAGCAGGTAGAACTCACTCCTGCTTCTTATCCCTGCCCAATCAAAACCTCAGCAAAATTATACAGCATAATTCCCCTACCTTTGTAAGGATGCACCATCCCTTCCACCATCTGTACAGTGTCATCACCCTGAAGCTGTAGGGACACATCCCCTACTGCATTCACAAGCTCTGTGAAGAAGTCAGCAATCTCTGGGCAGTCCTGCAGAAACACATATCGGTCCTGGCGATTGGTGAAGTAGGAATCACTCAGGTTTGCACTACAGGGAGGAAAACAGAGGGTAAAGATCTTATTTCTGTCAAAGGCATCATTAGTCTAGTCATCTGAGTTTACAGTCTTGGAATCAAATCATATTCTAACCTCTCACTCATATCTTCTTATTGCCAAGTCTTGTTGAGATAAAAATTAACACTTCACATTTGTTCTTTTCTCCACAAATACACCAATCAATGTAGTTCAGGCCCTCATAATCTCTTGCCTAAATTATCAAAACACCCTCCCCAATTGGTCTCCCTGAATTGTCTCTTCCCACTATGAAGAAACAAGCTATATACAGGACATACATCAAGCAAAGGAAAAAAAGTGATAGAAACTAAGAGTTATCAAAGAAAGCTAAAATTCTTCTGCTGTGGGAAGTCTATGACTTGAAGAAAACTAGGAGGTAGAAATGAGGAATAAATTACAGGCATGAGAAGCAGTCAAGGAAAACTGTCACAGTGCTTAGATGCAGTATTTTGGAGGAAAAGCAAGGAGGTTACTCGATTACAGTAAAGAGGGATGGAGGGGTCTAATGCATAGCATGTAAGACAAGAACAACTAGGAAGGTGGAAGGTTGAGGGGAGAAAGAGGTTATGGAGGGTTCTGAATGTCCAACAAGAGGACTTTCTATTTGATCCTTTTTTTTTTTGTTTTGTTTTTTTGTTTTTTGCTAAGGCAATTGGGGTTAAGTGACTTGCCCAGGGTCACACAGCTGTTACGTGTCTGAGACCAAATTTGAACTCAGGTCCTCCTGACTTCAGGGCTGGTGCTCTATCCACTGCGCCACCTAGCTGCCCCTACTTTCTATTTGATCCTATAGGCAATTGGGTGCCAATGGAGTTTGATGGAGTAGGGACAAGGGTGACATGGTCAGACTTGCCCTTTAGACATTTTTGACATCTGAGTGGAGGACAGAAGAGAGGAAAGAAATTTGTGGCCAGACACTAGCCATATTTTCAATAGTTCAAGCAGAGCTGATGAGTATTTACACCAGGGTTGTAGCAGTATCAGAAAACAGAAGGGGACAACTGAAGATGTTACAACAAAAATAAAACTACAGGTCTTGGCAACAGATTTTATATGGAGCACGAGAAGGAGGCTGGCATACATGCTTTTAATGGATTTTTGTTCACTGAGAGTTCATGCAGAAAGTCATAGGGTATCTTCCTAATGATCTAGCCTAGCCTTCAGGCCAGATGAAAGAAAGTTGGCCAATTCAACTCCACATCCTCTAAACCATAAAATATCTGAATGGCCACTATATACAACATTATACAAGGCAAAGAAGAAGAAACAAAAAAGACAATTCTTGCCTTAAAGGGTTTACTATAAGCACATGAAAACGCCTACAAAGCAGAAAAGTACTAAATTACACTACACTTCTATAAAGAAAAGACAAATCACCAGTTGGATGTGGCCAGATGGGAAGAGGCAAAGCTTAAACTGAACTTTTAATGGTAGATAAGCCAACAGCAATGCTGCACTTCCTCCTGGAAGTAACAGCATGACTGTAATTTTGCCATTTTTTAGGACTGTGATAGCAAGAGATCATGAAAAGAATTACCCTCACAATTATATTTCTCAATAACAGGAAAAAAAACATTTCCTACATCACAGAAAAGTTCCCATGAGCTGCCAGAAGATGTCAATGCTAAGGAAGACATCTAGAAAGCATCTTCATGAGGGAGTATGAGGAAAGAGGTTTTTCTAAATATCTAAATTTTTATCTTCCCAAAACCCCATTATTTCCTACAAAGTAATCCTGGAAGAAAAAAACAAAAAACATGTCTACTATGAGATGGTAGACAGAGGCTAACTCACCCACTCAAGATCACACTGTTGTCAAAGAGATAAACTTTAATGTGCTGAAGACCAATGGTCTCATTGAAGCGTTCAGGAATAAGAAGGCGGAGAAGTCCACGAAGGTTTGGAGTGTGGAAAAGAGAGACACGAACCTGCTCAGGAAACCTCCGCAGTAATGGGAGCAACATTGTGCGGGAGTTCTTCCGACCTAGAAATGGAAAGAAGGCAGTAAAGAATGCTAACACAGAGGGGATCACATTGACACCAGATCCCAGTAAACCTGTGGTAAGGATGTAATTGCCAATCTTAACACCAGTCGTTTGCTTCAGTTTCTCAAACCAACTGGTGCTAAGTCTAGGCAAGGAATCCTCTCCAACCACATGTTACAACATCCACCAAATAAAGAAGAGACGAGATTGGTTAAATCATCTTGGGTTATATGACAAATGTATCTCTTTCTAAGGACAGTGAGGACAGTGGAAATTTTTTTTTTAAAGGAAAAGTTTAGAGGATGGAAAGGGGAGCAATACCTACCTCTTGATCCCCGGGTAAAATCTAAGAGAATGGAGACTTTGAGGTCTGAAGAAAAATTTGCTTGGAGTGACCTTTCTAGACAACTTTCTATACAATCCACC
>JAJPUD010000280.1:755219-791978 GCA_023553655.1 Myrmecobius fasciatus
TTTTTTTTTTTTTTTTTTTTTTTGCTGAGGCAATTGGGGTTAAGTGATTTGCCCAGGGTCACACAGCTAGGACATATTAAGTGCCTGAGACCAGATTTGGACTCAGGTCCTCCTGAATTCAGGGCTGGTGCTCTATCCACTGCGCCACCTAGCTGCCCTAATGGCTTGAATTCTTATAAATATGAGACAATTTTCTCTATATTTTAGAAATGAGGCCTTTATCAGAACCCTTAAGTGTAAAGATGATTTCCCAATTTATTGCTTCCCTCCTAATCTTGTCTGCATTAGTTTTGTTTGTGCAAAAACTTTTTAACTTAATATAGTCAAAATTATCTATCTGGTGTTCAATTAAGAGTTCCAGTTCTTTGGACACAAATTTATTCCACCTCCACAGGTCTGAGAGATAAACTATACTATGTTGCTCTAATTTGCTTATAATATCAAACTCTTTATATCTAAATAATGAACCCATTTAGATCTTCTTTTGATATGTGGTGTTAGGTGTGGGTCAAGCCCTACAGATAAAAGTTTTTCTTTAAAAGGATAAGGAGATAACATATTTATAGGCAGTTAAAAAAAAAAAAGGAATTAAAGAGACAGGGTGGATGAAAAGGGGAAGGTCTAGGATGAGAGAAGCTGAGATCTATGCTACAATTTGAGGAGTTGGCCTCAGTCAGGAGAAATCTACCTGTTTCTTAGGTTCTGAAGTAAAAAAGGGATTTAAGTAAAAAAAAGGATTTAAAGTATAGAACTGGGGAGGAAAGAACAGGCTCAACAGATGACCTCCATTTTCTCAGTAAAGTATAAGCTGTTTCAAGCTTTGTTGGGAATAGTGGATTATATAGCTTGAGATATAAGGTAGAACTGATACTGTGGAAAGGGCAGTAGAGTCAATCAGGGAAGAGTAGAAAAAGATTTCTATGCAGCAATGATGACTTGGTATTAAACACATTTCCAACCCAAAAGTCAGGGTATTATTATTTCCTTTAACAATATTCAGAAGGCAGCTAGATAGTACAGTGGATAAAGCACCAACCCTGAAATCAGGAGGACCCGAGTTCAAATCTGCCTAGAGTTCAAATCTGGCTCACACACTTAACATTTCCTAGCTGTGTGACCCTGGGCAAGTCACTGAACCCCAACTGCCTCAGCAAAACAAACAAAAACAGAAAACCAATATTCAGCAGCATAAAGAGAAGAAGAAAAGGCAAGATAGTAAAGATAAGAAGTTACCCAGTTTGGGTGTGGGTAAAACAAGATTGATAAGACATGGGAAAGAAGTTGGATGGTAAAAGACAAGGTACTGATTGGTCAAGATCGGCAAATATGGATGATGGTCTAGGAAAGCAGGAAAGGCTAGACTGAATGGAAGTCATGATGAGAAGGTAATGATAGAGAGATAAGTCTGAGATCATAAAAAAGACAAAAGGAACCACACGTGCAAAAATGTTTATAGCTGTCTTTGAAGTGGCAAGAAACTGGAAACTGAATGGATGCTCATCAGTTGGGGAGTGGCTGAATAAGTTATGGTATATGAATGTTATAGAATATTATTGTTGTATAAGAAACGATCAATAAGCTGATTTCAGAGAAGTCTGGAGAGAACTAATGGTAAATGAAGTGAGCAGAACCAGGAGAACATTGTATACAGCAACAGCAAGATTATACAGTGATTGATTCTAACAGAAGTGGCTCTTTTCAACAGAAAGGCAATTCAGAACAGTTGCAATAGACTTGTGATGGAAAGAGCCATCTGCATCCAAAAAGAGGATTCCTGGAGATTAAATGTGGATCACAACATAGTATTTTTATTTTGTTGTTGTTTGCTTGTCCCCCCCCTTCTCACATTTTTCTTTTTGATCAGATTTTTCTCGTGTAGCATGATAATATATATAGAATTGCACATATGTAACAATGGATTGCTTGCTCTCTAGGGAAGAGAAATGGGGGGAAAGGAGGGAGAAAAATTTGGAACACAAGGTTTTGCAAGGGTGAATGTTAAATTCTTTGCATGCATTTTGAAAAATAAATCTATTACTTAAAAAAAAGCTATACTGAGAAGAAAATTACTGATTTCTGGAATCATAGATATCAAAGTTAGTAATACTAATAACAGGAAGGTTAAGACTATCCCTATATCAATGATCAAAGGAGCTGAGAAGCTGATAACTGGGAGACCAGGGTCTAAAGGAATTATTAACATATATACATTGAAGGGTAGCTAGATGGTTCAGTGAATAGCTCACTGGCCCTCAAGTCAGGAGGACCTGAGTTCAAATATGAACTCCAGATACACTTAACACTTATCAGCTGTATGATCCTGAGCAAGCTAAATAACCCAATTGCCTAGGCATAACAAAAAACATATACATGAAATCCCTGAAATTGATGGCAGAGATTAGAGATAAAAGGAAAACCGAGTCACATGCTATCAAAGAAAGGAAGAAGAATAATCTGAGTGCTATGAATAGAAGAATATAGATGGAATGCAGCTGAAAAAAGGAGAAGGTACTCAATGGCAGTAAAAGGTATATCTGAAAGTGGCAGTAATATGTAGGGAATATGACTCTTTTTCCAACCCAATTCTACATAGCCAAGTGGGGGGGTACCACAATAGAAAATGTACCTAATTAATACTGGAGAGAATGATCTGCAATGCAAGATTTTGTAAGTGCCTAGCTTTAAGCAGAGCACAAATGACATACACAACGGGAAAGAGAGAGGAAGGGAGGGCGGGAGGGAGAGGGGGAAGGGAGGGGGGAAGAGAAAAGGAGGAAATATAAAGGATAGCTAGGTTAATGGGAAGTTTCATAGGACTTAAAGGATAGGACCTGACAGATCTTTAGGCTTCCAAAAAGAGAAAGGATGGCACTAGACAGAAAGAGAATATGTAAAGAGAGAAAAATGTGTGTGGGGGGGGGGGGGGAGAATCAGCCCCTTATATAGGAAAGTATACAACAAAATAAGTATTCCGGAGGATTTTAGGGTCCATGTAAAGTACCAAGGTGTATAGACTGGGAGGGAATTGCAGTAGTGGCCATGTTCAGGGCTCCGGCTAGGCCTACTTGTAAGTCAATTCCCTTTCTGGCAGGTAACTAACTCACTCTGGGAATATTCCATCAGTATCTATAGTCCCTAGTCTTGCTAAATTTAGTTAGGTGTATATTTGTGTTGGTTTCCCGTTTAATCTGTGAACTGAGAGATTCATTTTCATTAGGTGATACATGATAAAAGCCAATTCAAATTATTTTTTTATATTTTATTTTATTTATTTTTTTAAAATTTTATTTGCATAACATATGTGTGGGTAATTCTTCAACAATAACCCTTACATAGCTTTCCGTTACAAATTTTTCCCCCCAACTCCCCACCCCTCCCCTAGATGGCAGGATATCCACTACATGTTAATTATGTTAAAATATTGGCAAATTGAATATATGTATACATATTTCCAAACTTATCATTGTTGTGCAAGAAAAATCTTATCTACACAAACGATATATCAGATAAAGGAAACACAATGTAAGCAAACATCAATCAAGGAGTATGAGAATGTTATGTTGTGGTCCACATTTCACATCCCTCTCCCTGGGTGTATATGGCTTTCTTCAGTGAACAATTGGAGGTGGTTTGAAACATTTCATTGTTGAAGAGAGCCATGTCCATCAGAATTGATCGTCATATAGTACTGTTGTTGCCATGTATAATGATCTCCTGGTTCTGCTCATTTCACTCAGCATCAGTTCATGTAAGTCTCTCCAGGCCTCTCTGAAATCATCTTGCTGGTCATTTCTTACAGAACAATAATATTCCACAATATTCATATACCATAATTTATTCAGCCATTCTCCAATTGAAGGGCATCTATTCCAATTCAAATTATTTTTAAAAAATAAAATAACTGGTAACATTTATAAGATTTACAAATCATTTTACGGACATGATCTCATTTATTCTTCACAGCTCTGTGAGGTACATACTATCTATACAAGCATTGTTATCCTCATTTATGTGATGCATCCAGGTCTACAGGGAAGAATTATTCTACATGTTAGTAAAACCAACTTCAGCTTTTTTGCTGAGGCAATTGAGGTTAAGTGACTTGCCCAGGGTCACACAGCTAGGGAATGTTAAGTGTTTGAGGCCAGATTTGAACTCAGGTCCTCCTGATTTCAGAGCTGATGCTCTATCCACTGTGACACACCTAGCTGCCCCCCCCCCCCACCTTTTTAAAGCACCAATATGTTCAGGGAATGTCACAAGATATAACCGACAATCAATACAGCTCACAAATCAAAATTCAGCATGCAACAACTGAAAGTTCTTTCTTCACTGATTTCTCTCCTAAACCCTTTTTGCATCTACCAAAAACACACAATTCAGTGTATGACTAATTGCCTCTTCCAAAATTTTCTCAGAAAAGTCTTACCCCAAAACCACAGTAGTCCCATTTCCAGAATGACCATGTACACACAGAATTCCCCCTACAGGATAGGAATAGAAATTATGTACCCCTTTCAACAACAACCTAACTTCCAAAGAGTTCGGAAGGAAAGGAAGTGTATCTAATTATTTTATCCTGTATCAAATTTACCAGATAAAAGAAACCAGAATTAGTACTTTCCACTTTGATTTAAGCTGACCTCGATCATTTCTTTCTAGATAGCAGAGCACCTGTAAAATCTTTTTGGAAGAGACAGAAGAGATATTTTACATGTTAAGCTTCTCTTAGCTTTGTTTCTCCCACCTACTGACTACAAAAGTGATCAAGTTGCCTTTGATGTACCACAAAAATGAAAGATGAAAGCTGGAAGAGAAAGAGGACAGCTAGTTGGCAGCAATGATGTTCTGGGTACTCAGAATGAGACAACCCGCCCTACTTCACTATAAAAACCTCAGCCTGCAGTTCTAACAGTGAAATTGAAACTGCATTCTCCAGAAACCAGCTTAGTTTCAGCCTCCTACCCACACAAAGCCTGATACATGATAGGAACAGAAAACTGCATGACTTTAAAATTCTCAGGGTTATTTAAGTGGTTAGTGCCATCTCTGGGTAAAGACTCAAAACTATCAAGACAATTTTTTTAATGGAATTTCTTTAAGAAAAAACAATACTCTGATGCGACAGTGAGAAAAGGGCTGTAGGGATGACTTCCCTGAACTAATCTAAATAAGATATGCACTAACACTATGGTCTCTTGTTCTTGACTTTCTGGATGGAGAACAGTCTAACAAAGGAACAAGAAAGACAGTACATATTAGTATCGTCACCAATAATGAAGGAGTAAGATCACAGAATCCTTCCAAATTGCACATTTTTCCCCTTCAAGACAGCCATCCTTTCAGAAAGAAGCCTTCCTGACACTCTCAAACTTCTGTGGAAATCCAGATTTCTTTGGAAAGTCAACTAAGTGTCCCCAGTCCTTGGCTTTTAAAGCTGAGATCGAGTTAATCTACTTAAAAAATATAAGCTTCTGTCTCCATCAGTTATTTATCAAACTATTCAAATAAGACAGTAATAGCTGTAGTCTCTAGTCAAATGCATAAAAAGATGTTAAAAATTAATGAATCTTCACCTTCCCTTAGACAATGTCCCTGAGCTATACTGAGAGAAATCACTGGATACCACACAAATTAGTATAAAAAGATCAAAGAAAAAAAAAGTTGTTTTTTTTTTTTTTGTTTAACCAACCAATCTTTGAAGACTACAATCTTTTCAGAAAAGCTTATTAAGAAAATCCCACTATTTTCAGTCAAACAAGATGAAACATACATACAAGTAAACTAATGAGAAGTGAGAGTCATCACATTTACTGAGAAAGGATCTAGGAACTATTTGAATGTAACAAACTTCCTGCAACACTATCAACAGTATTTCCTGACTAATGTAAGACAAACCCTAAATAGGGGAAACAAGCAAATTCCCAGAGATTACAAAAGACCAATTGCCCACGTAACTACTAATAATAGATTCAGTTTGATGATGAATTTGCTAATATTTGACTAATAAAGACAATTCTACTCTAAAAAGAAGTATAAATCTAATCTAGCACTATAAATCTAAAACTTACTTTTGGGGCTCACCTTATAGTAAGAAGTCTAGATGCAAATATCCCTTGGGAAAACAAATGTAAAAAGCCCAATGAAGACAACTCACATTACTATTCAACTCACATTACTGATTCACTCAAAGGGCTACAACTCCCCAGTCGTCCTGAAGTATTATTTTAGAATAATTAGCTCTTAATTACATATGAACTATCATCCACTATTGATTCCCCCTCTCCCCCTTTGGTTATCAGGCATACATCTCAATTGAAAAATCATCTGGAAAAGTAAATAGTTGCTAATGACCAAAAAAGAAGGAAAAAAAAAATCACTGTAAAGTAAAAGCCAAATGATTTTCTGGATCATCCTCCACTGAATCAAATAATCTCTACTAATGTTCCTCTCATACACAGAATTAGAAACTAAATTATTAAAAACCTCTGAGTTATGAGAAAGACTTGGACTAAACACAAGAGTATTTTAAAAAAAAAAAAAAGGTGGAAATCATCAGCACCTTTAAAATCAGAAATGTTAGAATTGGAAGGGCAGTAATATGTAACAGGTTTGGAAAAATACTTTTGAGGCCAGATTATGAAGACTTTGAAAGACAAAGAGAACTTCATATTTGATGCTTATGGCAATAGGGAGTCACTGGAGTTTATCTGGTAGAGGAATAACCTAGTCAAACCTAAACCTTGGGAAAATCCCAAAATCACTTTAGTCACTACATATGAACTGGAATGGATAAAAATAGAAAGGCCAAGTAGAAGAAATGAGAACCTGAACTAGGATCATGGTTGTATGAAGGAATGTGAATAGATGTGTAATGTAGAGACAGAAATGACAGAATCTGGCATCTGATTAAATATATATGGTTAAGTACAAATTAAGGGTCATAGTTACAAGCTATATGGTGGAAACCAACAAAAACAAGGGAAATCTGGAAAAGTTCTATTTTGGACTTGTTGAATTGGAGATGCCTAGTTTGAAACTTCTTGTAGAAGATGCACGATTATAATTCAGCAGACATAGGGATATACATGTGGTTTCATCTACATCAAAATAATTAAACCATTGAAGTTGATAAGGTCAAAAATGATAAGAGAAGGGAAGATTACCCAGAAGAAAGCCTTCTGACCTATACTCCCAGGCTCTCTGGACAAACTAGATAGAACTCCCTCTATCCAGTGTCCATGCCTTTGCACTGTTACTTACACCTAGAAACAACTTATTCACTTCTACTTCTTAGCATCCCGTTTTCTTCAAATCAGCTCAAATACCACAGAAGCCTTTCTTGATCTTCCCCCATGGCTAGATGTAATGATTCCCAATAAACTGTGCCTGGTACACAGTAGGAACTAATTCAAATGAAAGTGTTACCTCATCAATTCGGGAGTTTCCTCCAATGACGCAAATTACAACCACATCTTATCTGTCCTGTGCAACTCCCATTCATGTTTGCCCCAAAAGTTTTCATAACAGGCTAGTGGCCTTACTCATGTTCTCCCAACATCATGAAGGTAATCAATGGGATGCTAAGTAGCTACCTACTTTGTCATATAACCAGTTTATCTTCTCTTCTAGTCATAATATGAATGGTGACATTCTATTTTTCTGAGTTCTGTGTCAGTTATGTGCCTCTGCATGGCCCTCTGGATAATATCCATCTTTATCTCTGCAGAAGCTGCAGAGGTGTTTTGCACCCTGCTTTCCTATAGCAACACCAGCAAAATGTTAATATCATAACAAATCAGATTGGGGGGGTCTGTAAAAACTCAGCAATTTTCTCAAAATATTTCAGCCTGCTCTTCTCCTCTGGGCTAAGCTCTGTCCCAAAAATACACACTGCTGCACAAACTCTTTACCAAGTGTCTACTCAAAAGCAGGTTGAATTCTGAACAACAGACATTCTTTACTCACTTGGTCTTTCCTGTGGCTTTCAAATCTTCCAGGAGATTCTATCAGCACAATGTCATCTACAAACAAGGGTATCTGGAGTACTTCACTGTCCATAAGGAATCCTTTTTCAACCTGGTCTCTGTGCTAGAGCTCCTCTATCACAGTGGCAAATATAGCTCTATGCTTTTGTGCCCCACCTGATGTTTATTATCAAAGGGTAACTGGACAAGAATTATCTTTGTGCTACATTTTCCATGGCATCATCAATATACAGGTAGGAGGACCTTGCATTAAAAGAGCATGTAATGTATTGGACTACCTGCCATCTAGGGGAGGGGATGGAGAGGAGGGGAAAATTTGGAACAGAAGGTTTTGCAAAGGTCAATGTTGAAAGATGGACATGCATATGTTTTGTGAATAAAAAGCTTTAATTAAAAAGAAAGAAAGAAAGAAAATATATTTAGCTTAATTTTTAACTTAATTGACATTCCTTTAAATTTACCTTTCTATTTTCCTGCTATTACATAGTGATAAATAGTCTGATTTCTTTCTTTCTTTTTTTTTGGGGGGGGGGAGGGATAAAACTTAAAGCATTTCAATAAAATAAAATAAAAAAATATGAGAATGTAAGAATTCTTTGTTTTGTTCTATTGAATAGTCTTTTTCTAATTAGCAAACAAGCACAATGGACTTGTAGTCCAAGATGTGGTCCATGGTTGGCTATTGATTGCAAAAACTTGATTGTTCCCTGTGAATGCCTATGAAGATATCCTCAGTTCATGTATAGATGAATCTTGAAGATTTTGTATAGGTGGGAGATTGATAGGTTGCACGTGGGCGCACACACACACACACACACACACACACACACACACTTTGATACCTCTCTCCTTGAGATCCCAGAACCCTTCTCTACATAGACTTCCAAATCAACTTCTTTTCCTGTCTTTAATCTCTTGAGAGCTATTTCTACCTGCTTCTACTAGCGCCTAATGTTAGGACATAAATGTGACAATTTACTACTTTTGATAAAGAAACGCTTTATTTGAAGAAAAAAAAAAAACATTTACTATTCTCTCTTTAAACTATGCATGGAAGGAACTTATTGATTATCTAGTTTATCTCTATAAAGATGTTCAAGAATGACAGTATCCTATTTTCAAGAATTAAAGGGAAGACATTTTCTCTGTAAATAAACTATTTCATAGGGTTTTTGTAAGAAATTTTATAAACATTAAAGAATTATGAGTATCAGTTATTACATGAATGTTATGAGTTATAAATGAGTTATTATTGCCTCAATTGTCAACAAAGCATTCCCAATTTCCTTTACCAGGAATTGTTCTAGTTTAAATACAAAGGGAACAATCTTGAATTGTTTGTTCTCAAAGTTGCAACACTTTTCCAAAACCCATTATAAATCAATCTGTTGATGGGTTCCTTCTTGACCTCACCATATCCTGGAATGGATTATATTCCCTTCAGCAAATGGGCACAAGCAAACATTTTACCACAGAGACAATAATGTAGAAATTGAAACTGTTCTGATACTGAAATCTCCTAAAGTTCTTTTTAGCCTTTAGTCTATGAATCAAAAATCATTTCTGCGTTGAGTGCTATGTGCCAAGCAGTGTGCTAAACACTGGCGATACAAAGGAAAAAAACAACAACAAAAACCCAGTCCCTGCCCTCAAGATTATATTCTAAAGGAGGAATCAACATGAATATATACACAAAATGAATACAAGATAGTTTGAAGAGGAAAAGCACAGGGTAAAAAGTAATAATATTCTAGGCATTATGGGATAACTCATACAAAAGTACAAGGACAGGAAATGGTGTGTCACATATGAGAAATAGCCAATAGGCCAGCATGGCATATATGTAGATGATGGCTTATACGTAGGGGAGTCAGACATGTGTAGGACTAGAAATGTGGGAAGAGACGGGTTGAATAAGTTTTTAAATACCAAGAGTTTATATTTTATCCCAGAAGTAACAAGGAGCCACAAAAAATTGAGTAGAGTAGATGATGTAGTCAGACCCAACTCATTTTAGCACTCAGGTGGAAGTGAGTTAAGACTTGAGGCAATCACTCTCCAATTAATAAATGGTCCAAGGATATAAGCAATTTTCAGATGAAGAAATTAAAACTATTTCTAGTCATATGAAAAGGTGCTCCACTATTAATCAGAAATGCAAATTAAGACAAGTCTGAGATACCACTACACTACACACCTGTCAGATTGGCTAAGATGACAGGAAAAGATAATGACAAATGTTGGAGAGGATGTGAGAAAACTGGGACACTGATATATTGTTGGTGGAAGTGTGAACTGATCCACCCATTCTGGAGAGCAATTTGGAGCTATGCTCAAAAAGTTATCAAACTGTGCATACCCTTTGATTCAGCAGCATTTCTATTGGGCTTATATTCCAAAGAAATCTTAAAAGAAAGGAAAGGGCCCCACATGTGCAAGAATGTTTGTGGCAGCCCTTTTTGTAGTGGCTAGAAACTGGAAACTGAGTGGATGCCCATCAATTGGAGAATGGCTGAACAAATTATGATATATCAATGTTATGGAATATTATTGTTCTGTGAGAAACAACCAGCAGGATAATTTCAGAGAGGCCTGGAGAGACTTGCATGAACTGATGCTGAGTGAAATGAGCAGAACCAGGAGATCATTATACACGGCAACAACAAGACTATATGATGATCAATTCTGATGGACATGGTTCTCTTCAACGAAATATTTCAAACCAGTTCCAATTGTTCAGTGATGAAGAAAGCCATATATATCCAGGGAGAGGCCTGTGGGATCTGAGTGTGGACCACAACATAGCATTTCCATGCTTTCTGTTGATGTTTGTTTGCATTTTGTTTTCCCTCAGGTTTTTTCCCCTGCTCTTGCAGATCCGATTTTACTTGTACAGCAGGATAACTGTATAAATATGTATACATATATAGGATTTGTCATATTTTAACATAATTAACATGTATTAGATTACCTGCCATCTAGGGAAGAGGGTAGGGAGAAAGAGGGAAAAATTTGGAACAGAAAGCTTTGCAAGAGTCAATGTTGAAAAATTACCCATGCATATCTTTTGCAAATAAAAAGCTTTATTTAAAATTAAAAAAAAAAAAAAAAAGACTTGAAGCAGTAAAATATTGCCCAAAAGTCTAGGGTAAGATGATTGAGGGCCTAAATTAGGGAAGTAGCTATGTCAAAGGAAAGAAGGAAGATATATTCAAGATAGATGCTGAGGAGATAAAAAATGACAAGTTGTGGAAACCAAATGGATCTATGGAGTGAAGGAAAATGAGTCCTATTAGAAGGACAGTACTTGCCTCAGTAAGAAATTTCTGAAGAGCAATGATTTGAAGGGAAAGATAATAAACTATGTTTGGACTTGTTGACTTTGAAATTCCTATAGACCATTCAATGCGAAATATAGCAAGCAAATAGGAATGTAGAACTTATGCTACACAGATATATAGATATAGGAGTCACTGACAAAGAAATAACAGATAACAGATTAAAAGTGGATTGGATAGGGATATGAATTTAAGATTTTTAACCTATGTGATAAGATTCACCTATCATTTAATCTGTCAATTTCAGATTCTTCATCAGTAAAATGGTAATAATAGAACCTCTCAAAGTTCCTGAGGACCAAATGATACAACAAAAAAGCCCTTTGCAAATCATAAAGGTGTTTTTTATAAGTTATTATTATCATTCATGGAAGCTGGTGAAGTTACCAAGTGAGAAAGGAGAGAACAAAAAAAGGAGGCCCAAGATGGAGTCTTGGGATATATACAAAGTTAGCCAATGTAACATCAGATCCCAATTCAGCACCAAAAAAAAAGGCTAATAACAAATAATTAGACAGGTAGGAGAACCTGAAAAGAACAGTATCACAAAGACCCAGAGTGAAAATAAAATCCAGAAAAGGTGATCCACAGTATTAGTAATCAATGATTTAATAACATTTAAAGTTTTATTAAAAGCTTTGTGAGATGAAAAATTCCATAATCCAAAAATTATTTCCCAAAGAGCTAATTAAACCCAAAGACGACTAAGGTCTCAGATGTTTGTGCTGAAGGTCAGGAATCTTAATCTTGCCCAAGCAATACAAATATCTTTTAAAGCACTCAGAATCACCTTAGGAAACTGGTTTAAGATTTCGTATAAACAAGTGTTTGCTTTAGGCTTAAGTCTCCCTGACAGGAGACAAGAAATCTATTAACCCACATCAGAAACACACAAAGGAATCATAGCAAAACCTCTAGATTCAGCACCATCTAGGAGAAATATTTATTTTCAAGGACTACTTCTAGTACAATTTGTTTCAAAATCTACTTTACTATTGACACATGCCAGCTAAGTAATCAGCCTCAGGCAAGCAGCATGAAGGGCTTCAAGTGATTACCCCACCAGGCTTGAGTTTAATTCAACGGGGATTGCTTCACAGCCAGGATGTGAGAAAAGCTGCATGCACAAAATCCCAGCAAGGCTGATTCACCCACCACTGCGTATGACTTGAACCAAGGATTACAAAAGACCCAAACGCAAGTGAAAAGATACTCCGAACCCTAACAGGGTCTATAGTGAAGACATGCAATCACTAACCACATCCTGGTACAAGAATTAGGACATTCATTTCCTCGAGCTCCAGGAATGGGCACACGCGGCCCCTTTCCCCAGCATTAGGCCAAGAGCAGTATCGCGGCAGTTAGTCAAAGCAGCAGTAGAAGAAGGGACCCGGCAGGAGGCTGACTGGGGCAGGCCGCCGGCCTCCCCCTGGAAAATCGGAAAGGAGGCTTCTACAGAGAGCAGAGCCCGAGGCAGGGCGTGACACAGGAAATGAGTGGGGAGAGGGCGCCAAGCTCCCGGGGCAAGGGGGAACTGAGGGGGCATGTGTTCGTAGGGAGCCGGAGCCGGAGCGGGAGCGGGGGTGGAGGGAAGAGAGGAGTAGCAGCAGCAGCAGCCTCAGCGCTCCTTCGAATCCCGGGGCCGCGGCACCGGAGCCCCTCCTGCCTCGGACTCTCCCCACTCCAGGAAGCCCCTTACTCACCTCCGGCCGCGGCGGTCTCTGTTCCTGTTGAGTCGGTCCGAGAGGCGGCCCAGGAGAGCGGCTAGTCCAGGCCGGCCAGGTATGAGGCCCAGCAGCCGTCTCCAGAACACTGGGCCCGCCGCTACCGCCGCCATGGAGACTCCCAACTTCCGCTTCCGGCTCCTAGAAACTTTATTGACAGCAGCAGAGAGCGGCCCGAGCACCCAGTCTGGACCTGCGCCTGGGGCTCTGCAGCGGGCGAGAAGGGAGGGAGCCGAAGCCGGGAAACACCGCTGGCGGGCTCGCCGGCCTGCCCGCCCACCCAGGGGAAAAAGGAATTAGTACTTTGTAACGCTCCGAGTTACCCTACACTGCACTAGGCGTTCTCCAACACTTAGGTTGATCTCATTCTCCCCATCTCCCTCCCATCCGATGGAGGCAAGCTAGAACTTTTATTGTTCCGTGTATGATAACCATTTTTAAATCTGGTAAACTGACGCCTAGGAAGTGGTCCAGTCGCTTGCCCATGGGGAGGCGTCAAGGTTTCCAAAATGTTAGTTAGCCTTGTGCACTTTTACACACCCACTTTTCCACGCAGTCTTTCAATGGCCAAACTCCTGGGATTTGATTGGAAACACCTAAATCACCTTATATTCACAGAACCTGCTAAAACTTAAGAGTTCCCAAGTGCATAATATTGATATTATGCAAGTTACCTTAACTTTTAACAAGCATTTTGGTTTGTTTTTTAATTATTAAAACTTTTTATTTGCAAAACATACGCATGGGTAATTCTTCAACATTAACCCTTACATAGCTTTCTGTTACAAAGTTTTCCCCCCAGCTCCCCACCCCTCCCCTAGATGGCAGGATATCCACTACATGTTAATTATGTTAAAATACTTGACAAATCGAATATACGTATACATATTTCCACACTTATCGTTGTTGTGCAAGAAAAATCGTACCTACAAGAAAAAAAAATCAGAGAAAGGAAACCCAATGCAAGCAAACATCAATCGAGAGCATGAAAATGTTATATTGTGGTCCACATTTCACATCCCTCTCTCTGGGTGTATATGGCTTTCTTCAGTGAACAATTGGAAGTGGTTTGAAACATCTCATTGTTGAAGAGAGCCGTTTAACAAGCATTTTTTAACTGCTGTATGCCAGGTGTTGGGGACACAAAGAAAGGCCAAAAGTGCTACCTCTGTTACCTTCCAAGGAACTTTCTAATGGATGAAACAATACAGAAAGTGGTTGGAGGATGTTTTCAAAGAGAAAGCGTTGGCAGCAGAGAACTTCTTAAACTGAGTTGGGATTTGAGCTGAATCTTAAAAGGAACCCAGAGAAGCTAAGAGATGGAAATGGCATCAAGGACAGCCAGTGAAAATGCCAAAGTTGGGGAATGGAGTATCCTGGGTGTTGGAGAATTTCAACCAGAGGTCCTAGGAGTCTCCCAAGGAGTTGTTCCTCTTACCTTCCTCTTTTTTCACTATTGGAGGTCAGTCAGGAGGCCTTGCCTAGGATGATTGCCAAAGATGAGGCTAGTTCTAGTAGGAATGTCTTCTCCTTAATCCCTTTGGAATATCCTGGGGGGACAGGAAGTCTCTATTAATCGCCAGAATATCTAGATGAGGTAGGTTTCCTAGGGGGCCTCCATTAAGATAGAAGTGATAGGTTTATTCCGTTATTTGAATAAAATACAGACTGAGGGATCTGCCTCTTATTTATGAAACTCAGAATTCCATTTCTTGGACACCTAAGGTTACTTTATTATTTTGGGGGAAGATTTCCCCCAAAATTCATAGTATTCAGGTTCATCTATTTCTTCTAAAGAAAATTAGATTGTACACTTCCTAGCTGTGTGACCCTGGGCAAGTCACTTAACCCCAATTGCCTCAGCAAAAAGAAAAAAAAAGAAAAGAAAATTAGATTGTAGAATGTATATGATGAGGTACTGTAACTAGATAGGGGTGACAGAGAGACAGAAGTATTAATGAAATTAATTCCTGAAGCAAGCAGGGAAGACACTGATAGGGAACAGTTCAATCTTATAGACCCTCTGTGAAGGTCATAGCATGCCCTATTTTGCTATGTCTAGCCAGAAGTCTGATTTATGTCAAACTCCCAAGGTAAATTTCCCCTACAAATCTGTCCATGGCTCACTATCTTTGCTGAACCCCTTTTGGGATTATAGCCCACCATGACACTGTAGCCTCATGGTGTCTTTCCTCATCTACACCACCATGCTTCATGTTGCCTTTCTCCGTAAGCTAACTAACTCCTTTAGGGAAACTCCTCTGTGAATTTAGCCTGCCAGATAGGGCATACTCCAACCTTGTGTGGTATTTCCTTTCTCCTGGTTAATTGTGAGTTCCATTAGGGAACTTGTCTTTTCCATTGTTAATTGTTATATGTTCTCCCAACTTTATTTCATATTTACCCTTCCTGATGTCTGTTGCATCTCTTCATTTTGTCTGTAGACTCTTCTAAATAAGCCTACTTTTTGCCAAAGAGAATGGCCATTGTGAATTCTTCACATGACCAAATCCCAACATTCCATAGCTGAATCTAAATCTCATTTGGTTTCTACATCTATCTCATCACTCGGTGCTAAACCCCAAATACATCATTTGAAGCTAGGAATTGCTTTCCTAAATCACAGCAAATGGATATTAGAATAAGAAACCTGGAAAGATAGAAAAAGTCAAGTTGTGAAGAGCTTTAAGTGCTAAGTTGAGGACTTTATTTTTGATGCTGAGGATAATAAGGAACCACAGAATTTATTGGGAGAGTGACATGATCAAACCTACTCTCTAGGAAAATCATCTTAGCAGCTGAGTAGATTGGAATGGGGAGAATTGAGGCAGAAAGACCTGTTTGTTAGAAATTGATTTTAGACCAATAATGGGGGTAGGGAGTGGGAGGAGATGAGTTGGATAGAAGGAAATGCATAAGAGAAATGTAAAATTAAAAACAATATTTGGTATTATGTAGTCATGAGTTGAGTAGTTGAGGATGGTCATTTGGGAGACTGAGAATATCATAGTGCAAACTGTCACTTTCTTTCTCATGGACTTCATTAGGTCAAGTGGAACCTTTATTTTTCCATGTATATCTATCTAGCTGCTGTCCCAGCCTCAGTAATCACAGGGACTTTTCTGAGATTGTCCAAAGATATGCAAAATTTCCTCTGAGATCATCCAATTCTTCTGGATTTTTTTTTACTTGCTTTCCCTTCTCTGTATAATTCTTCACCTCACTTTGCTGTGTTGCTCCTCTCCCTGAAAGAGGAGGTCCCCAGAGATCATCTCATATCCTAAGTAAATGCCCAGTAAATCCTGTTTAATTTGGAGACAGTTTAAGCCTGAATTCTTTTAGAGATGGCACCACAACCCCACACCACACACCCCACACCCCAATATAGTAGTGCCCAACAATAGTGCCATCAGCTAGCTGATTTAATAGAGAGATTTGGAAGAAGGAAGAATTTGGAAGAAAAGACGAGTTCTACTTTGGTTATGTTTCATTTGAGAATACCCATAAGACATCCAGTTTCAGATGTTTAAAAGGCAGGTAGGGGCAGCTAGGTGGCACAGTGGATAGAGCACCAGCCCTGAAGTCATGAGGACCCGAGTTCAAATATGACCTCAAACACTTAACACTTCTTATCTGCGTGACCCTGGGCAAGTCACTTAACCCCAATTGCCTCAGGGGGGAAAAAAAGCAGGTAACCAACCTCCCATTAGTCAGAGAGATTAGGGCTGGATTTATCCATGTAGTACATTTTCATAGAGGCAATAATTGAACCTTTGGGAGCCTCACCACATGTAATGGTGTCCAGGTAGGAAGAGAAGAAGCCTAGATGACAGAGCCTTGAGGGCCAAGCATTGTTAAAAGATTCAGCAAAAGAAATTAAGAAGAATCAGTAGATAGAAAGAAAGCCGGAAAAGAATAGTTTCCCAGAACCAAGAGAGAGAGTATCTAGAAAAAAATGTTCAACAGTGTCAGAGACGGCAGAGATCCAAAAGAATTCAGAGAGAAAAAAAAAAAAAAAGCCATCAGATTTGGGAATTAAGAGTTACTTTGGAGAGAGCAATTTCTATAGAAGTTCCTTCAGGAAAGAACACCTACTTTAAACTTGTCTGCCCTGACTAAGCTAGTAGACACTTCTGTGCTCCCATAGGGAGTCTAATCCTGAGGAGCTTCCAAGTCCAAAAGTAAGAATGCTCGCCTGTATCCAAGGGTCTCCAAGGTACCAGGTCTTTGTGAGCCTTTTCAAATTTGGTCGAACTATTCTACTCTCCCTTCCCACTTCCTTCAACTCCATTTACACTTAAAATTCACTTATTTTTAGGATTCTATATTTCTCTTGTTTCCTTTTCCTCCTCCTAACTTTAGGAAAAATAAAAATACACTTTTGCATAATCTTATCCTGAATTCCAAAATAATCAAGGTGAGTGGGATATTTTGGTTAATATGATGTGTTTGGGGTTTGGCATCAAATGTTGAGATTGATATAAGCACCAAATGTTTGGGTTCAATCGTGTGAAGAATTCATATTGGCCATTGCCTTTGTCAAAAGGCAGGTTTATGTAGGAGAAGAGGTTACAGACAAAATGGTGATATAATAGACACCAGGAATGGTAAATTGTTGTGCCACAGTTCCCCTGTCTCAGTTTCCCTCAGTTGCTGTTTCAGTCTCCCTTAATTGTTCTGCCCAAAAATAGCAATCCCCTCTTCCTGATTATCAGAAATAATTGGACTCATATTCCAAAGGAGTCATAAAACCTCCAGATGGCCAGCCTCAACCTACCTCTTATCTATATGACCCAGACTTACTGTCTTCCTCTCCCAGTTTCTGTCTCAAGCTTCCTTTACTCCCTACCTGCCAGAGCTGAATTTATAGTTTCCTTGGATACCAAATGTGCTCAGCTGTTGCCATGAATGTCTTTGTCTCCCTGGGCTATAGAGACTATAAAAATCGCGATGCCCACCAATGAGGTACTGAATACTTTGTGACATTAGTCCTATTCAGTCGGCTGGCATGTCTGTCAGTCTAACTCTCTGGGCTGGACCTGCCTGAGATCCAGTTGGCTGACATGTCTGTCAGTCTAAACTCACAATGAACTGTGTGCTTTGAGACAGGAGTCCCAGCAGTCCCGATCCATAGCTATGGATTCTGAACTCTCAATTAACATCAATAAAATATTACCTAATTTCTAATGTGTGATACTGTCTCAGTTTCTCCCTGAGCATTACAAAATATGAAATAGATTTGGGAGAACATGTAGTTAGCAACGAAAAGGGTTTTAACAATTGGAGGAGGGGCAGCTAGATAGTACAATGGATAGAGTACTACTACCTTTGAATTTAGGAGGACCTGAGTTCAAATCCAGCCTCAGACACAACACCAATGGAAAAGAAATTTTCTAGTGGAACTCAAAAGTTAAACTGGAGATAGGAAATACTCCCTGACCATTGACTGGCAAGTTAAATCCTAAAAAAGGGATTTGGCATCCTAAAACAGTTAGCTATAAGAAGGAAAAAGATACTATGAGATTTGGTGGAAGAATGAGAGGAGAGACATCACATGGCATGGGGGAAGGGTGAGGAGAAAGACACCAGGAGGCAGAACATTATGGCAGACTGACCCAAAAGGGGTTCAAAAAAGATATAGTGGGTCATAGACAGATTTATAGGAGAAATTTAACTTTAGGGGTTAACATAATTTGGATTTCTGACTGGACAAAGCTTCTCAGGTACCCAAGACCTCCACAGAGGATGGGAATATAAGGTTGAATTGATCCCTATGAAGTACCCTTCCCTGGTTGCCTCAGGGAGTAATTCCATCAATATTTCAGTCTTTCTCCATCAATCCCACTCAGGATTTTACCAGATATAGTCTTATTAATTAATAAACTGAAAACTTTTTTCATTAATTACTGTTTACTTAACCCATCTACCCTAATTCATTATATATTATTTATTGAATAAATGGGGAAATTTTTCTATGTACTATGGTTAAATATTAAAAATATTAAATATTGTTAATAACATTAAATTTACAATTAATAAATTAAGTCAGTAATAAGAAATAATTACTTAAAATAGTTTGGGTATTTCAAAAAGATTTCAGAGTTTCAAAAGATCATAGCCAGAGTCATCTCACACTCTCAAATAGCAAATAATTTTTCTTCACTTTTGGAAACACAATTCTAACATTTAGTCATTCAAAATGCTAAGTTTCTCAAGTATCTTTTTCATATTTCTTCTCAAGATAAGAATTAAATTCAGTCTCTTAGAAAATTGACTCCTGGGACAGAAGTCAAGATAAACTAAATTCAAATTTGTCTTCCAATACTGGGCAAGCCATTTAATAGCTGTTTGCCTCGGTTCCTTAACTGTAAAATGGGAATAATTGTTGTAGGACTTGAATGTGATAATACTTGTAATTAATAAGATGTTTCAGTCAAAGTTTACTCCCTTAGATTATTCTAAACTCAGGATAAGATTATGCAAGGATGTATCCTTTTAGACTCATGGAAGTCCTAAGTGGCAAGCAACCAAAACATTAAAAATAAAGGGGATTAGCTTTTTTAGGTGTTTAAAAAATTATTCCATGGGAGACTTAAATAGCTCTACAATGTCAGGCACTCATGCTAAATATTTTACATATAAATAATAACTATTAGTATTAGTATTTTTTCTTATTCTTTTCTACCACCACAAGTTATACTCTTCCCAGAATTCACTATAAACTGCAAATTTTAAGCATTCTTCACAGAATTTACTTTAAAAGGTTTTTTTTTCCATAAAACAACAATTAACAGTTCTCACAAGAAACAAGTTTCCCTTCACATATCAACACAATCTCCAACTACAAAGAGAGAAGTATCTCAGAAAATAAGTTGCAACTGTAACTTCAAACCACTTACCTAAACTGGTTTTTGGTTTTGGGTTTTTTTTTAAATGACATTCTATTTCTTGTAGTTATGTCTTTATATCTCTTGAAGATATAGCAACAAGATCTGTAGTATTAGTAAGAGCACCTAGTGACATGTGATAATATAGATATACCATATTCAACCAAAGGTCCTGTTTCAACAACTAATAGTGATGGGAAGATGACCGTGGATTCCTTTTGATGGGTAAGGAGGTAGGGTTGGCAGAAAAAGCCTGAAGTACTAAGATTACTCCCTGAGGAAATCAGGGAAGAGCACTGCTGGGAATCAGTTCAACTTGATAGTCCCACCCTCTGTGGAGGTCTTAGGTAGCTGTACCTTGCTGTGTCCAGTCAGAAATCCAAGTTATATCAAATTCCTTAGAAATTTTCCCTATAAATCTGTCCATGGCCCAAGACATCTTTGCTGAATCCTTTTTGGGTTAGCCTGCCATGGTGTTCTGCCTTAGGGTATCTTTATAGCTAACTAACTCTTTTAGGGTGCTAAATTCCTCTATGAATTTAACCTTCTAGTTAAGAACTTATTCCCATCTCATGGAATATTCTCTTTCTCCTGGTTAATTGTGAGTTCCACTATAGGACTTGTTCTTTCCATTGTTTTTTTTTTTAATAAAGCTTTTTATTTACAAAACATATGAATGATCTTTCAACATTGACCTTTGCAAAAAAACTTTTTTTTCCCCAAGCTTTTCCTTTCCTTCCCCCTACTCCCCACCCCTAGATGACAGGTAATCTAATACATTCTAGATAGGATAAAATATATGTATACATGTATACATATCTATACAGTTATCTTACTGCACAAGAAACATCAGATCTAGAAAGAGAAGAAGAAAAAAACAACCTAAGAAGGAAAACAGAATGCATGGAAATTTTCACAGAAAGCGTTAAAATACTGTGTTGTGGTTCACTCTCAGTTCCCACAGGCCTCTCTCTGGATGTATATGACTATCTTCATCGCAGCACAACTGGTTTGAATCACATCATTGTTGAAGAGAACCATGTCCATCAAAATTGATCATTGTATAGTCTTGTTGCTGTGTATAATGTTCTCCTGGTTCTGCTGATTTCACTCAGCATCAGTTCATGCAAGTCTCTCCAATCCTCTCTGAAATCCTCCTGTTGGTCATTTCTTACAGAACAATAATATTCCATAACATTCATATACCATAATTTATTCAGCCATTCTCCAATTGATGGGCATCTTTTCAATTTCCAGTTTCTTGCCACTACAAAAAGGGCTGCCACAAACATTTTTGCACATGTGGGTCCCTTTCCCTCCTTTAAAATCTCTTTGGGATATAGGCCCAGTAGAAACACTGCTGGGTCAAAGGGTATGCACTGTTTGATAACTTTTTGAGCATAGTTCCAAATTGCTCTCCATCTTTCCATTGTTAATTGTTAAAACTCCTTTCCTTGCTAACTGTATGCTCTCTCAAATCTATTTCATATTTAGTATTCCTAATGTCTATTGTATCTCTTCATTTTGTCTGTAACTTCTTCTCATAAATCTACTTTTTTGCCAAAAAGGACCTCAAAATTTAGTACCAATCGCTCTCCTCAATCTCATCATTTGGTGTTGTATCTCAAATACATCACTTTTGACTAAGTTAGTGGAGCTAAGTGATTCAGTGGATAGACATTTCAACCATAGACATTTATTAGTTGTGTTTCACTTAACCCTGTTTATCTCAGTTTCCTCATCTGTAAATGAGCTGGAATGGAAAATGGCAAACCACTTCAGTGTCTTTGCCAAGAATACTCCAAATGGGGTCATGAAAACTAAAAATGATTAAACAACAAAAGGTTGTTGCACAACCTTTTAGATCATATAACGCGGGAAAGGTTTGGAAGAGGAGCCTGGTGACCAGCTGAATAACCATAGGACCAAATCACAGATCACTGATGTACTATGTTAAAGAACATAGGATCATAGGCTCATAAATCTAATCCAATCCCCTCAGATGAGAAAACTGAAGCCCAAGATTTGAACCTGAACTTTTGACTCCAAAGCCAATGCTCTTTCTACTTTATCAAGCCACAATAATATATATATATATATATATATATATATATATATATATGCTCTTGAAAATGAACTTGATCTTCATGGATCAAGGAAGAAAAGTTCCCAAGACCAAGCAAAAACCATAAAACCGTTATAAAGGATAAGCATCAGCCCTCAAAACTGACACATTACTGACGAATAGAGAGGACGAATTTGTAAGAAGAGATTAATTTTTAACCTCACTTATACTGGGCCAGACTTGTAAAATGAGTAAACTATTCTTAGGTTATTAGTTAGGCATGTGAGGAAATGTGCTAACTCTTAGGTCACTACTTGTATGGTAAAATTTAGGAAGTTACCAAAAGACTGAATAAGTTATGAAACATACTGATTGGGAATATCGTTACTCAACTGCATATGACTCCTTTGAAATTTATAGCTTTGTCAGACAATTTACAAAATGAGCACAGTAACGTAAAGGAAAACAAAATTGGAAGACATCAAAACTCTGATCAAGACAATGATAAAGCACGATTCCCTCCATGAATCAATGAGGTGTTCTCTAGTAGTATTATGTGCCTCTTTTCCAGTGTATTCCCTTCAATCTTAATATTTCCCCACTATCATCTAACCATTGATTATAACACCTATCTAATTTTGACCAGTTGATCCCAATAACATATAACCAAGTGACCAATTGATTGTTCCTTAATATCAGTTAATAAATTGTGTTATCCTAGTTTCTACTTCTATGTAAGTCAGATCATTTTTTTCTTCAAACTATCCTTAAGATTTGATGGGCATATTGCTTATTGTCTCAGGAAGAGGGGTAGGGAGGAAGGAATAAAACTTGGAATGCAAAACTTTCAAAATACCTAAAATATTTCAATATGCAATTGGAGGAAAATATTATGCATATATGTTTTATATATTTATGTAGATATAAACATTTTATTGGCTCAGGGGACTAAAAGAGTGGATATCTCTTCCTTGTCATCTGAAGACTAGCTCTAAGACTTAGCTGGTGGATAACAGTAAGCAATTCAGTCAAATAAGTTTTGCTCAGCTAAATTTTACATATACAATGTATTACATATAAATATGTATATATCTATATAAAAGCTTATCATAGTACAATATATAGTGATGTGCTGAGCTGGTCTGAAGTCAGAAAGATTGGATTCCAAAATGTAAAATGAAGATAATCAGTCAATAAACATTTGTTAAGCTCCAGCTATGAGCCAGGCATTGTACTACCTGGGGATACAAAAGAGAAAAAGTCATTCTCTGCCTTCAAAGGGCTTACAGTATAAAGGAAGAAGACAATACATAAAAGGAAGCTGAAAAGATGGGGGGCAAGAAAAAGGTGTGATATTCATGGAATCAAAACTTAGCAGAGTAGCTAATAGGGAATGAGATTAGTTGGAAATTTCTGAGCCCTCCACATAGGGAGACTTTCTTTTTCTTATTACTAATATTTTGCCTGCCACATGTGCATATTAAGCTAAAATGATGTAAATACACTTTGGTAAATGGGGAGACTTTAAATTATTACAGAAACGCTAGGTGATTTCATGCTTATTTGTCATTACGAATCAAAATAATGAACTAGGAAAATCCTCAATGTTCAATACATTATTTAACAAACATTTATTAAGCATCTTCTATGTGTAAGACAATATGCTAGACCCTATAGGAAATAAAAGATAAATAAAAACAGGCCTTCTGCCCTTTGAAAGCTTAGGATCAAAAATGTACAGCCAAATAACCATGTTAAAAATTAGAATATGATTAATACAAAAGAAAAGTCAAATGATATATGAATGTAAGATCCATACCAGCTGGGAAGATTAAGGAAAAGCTTCATGGACAAGGTGGCATTTTGGCTGATTTTTGAAGAATAGGTAGAAATTCATCAGAGAGAAACTAGAAATTTTATTCTGGATATCAGAAAGCAATGTTGGATAGCCCTGGTCTTAGAATCAGAAAACCTTGTTTTAGGAATCAGCTCTAAAACTTATTGGATAAATGACTGGATAATTCATTTTTTTCTCAATGTCCCATTTTCCTCATTTGTAAAATGAGGATAATACAGTTACTGATAGAGTTGTGAAGAATGCAATTTATAAACTTTAAAAGTGTTATATAAAGATAGCTTTCTTACCTTTATTATTCCCTAATAAGAAACCTAAGAAAATGGGGGAATGCCTAGTACAGTTAACCAGTTTGACAACTTCAAAGTTCTAATTAATGCATCAAAGTGATTAGGTTGGAGATAATTTAGTAGCCAAGTCTAACACCAGGCAAGGCTTCAGCTCTCGATTTTAAATTGGCTTCCTCTTATGCTCTAAAGTGTCAAGTGAATCATACATATATCCTTTACTCTCAGATGTTTTATAGACCAAGAAAAAAAAAGATATTAAATAAGATAGAAATAATTCAGAGCACACTAAGTTAACTAAATTAGCAAAGAGATCCATCCCTTTCCAGGGCCACAAAAATCCTTGGCCCAAATGGCCTTGCTGATGGAGGCTTTTGATGACATGAATCAGAAGAGGGGCATCCCCTTATTCACAGGTGTCAACTGTGAGATGTAATCTAATTCAAATTTATGGAGCCCTGACCAGCTGTGAATATTCTCATGTTCTATTCACGACCCCAAGTCTTTCACTCAGCCTCTTCTCGTTAATCCCTCCTCTATTTCCTAAACAGGAGGTTTAGGAAGAAAGGGTCAATGTGACTGATAATGATACTGCATTTTTGAAACCGGAAAGGGAAAAGCTTTCATTAAAAGGGCTACTAACATCAAGCAGCAGTAGCCACTGTCCCCCCGAGCAGTTGTTGCTCGATTCAGGAAGCACTAGGAAATCCTGAGCCAAGTATTCCCTGAAACAACTTCTGTGATTCATTCTTTAAAGGCAAAACCAGAACAATAAAAACAGGAAAGACATTTATCTCTCTTTACATATCAGATTTTTAAGGTGTCTTAAAGAGCAGAAAATTAAAAGTATGATAGCCCTGCACTAGAAAAAGCATTGTACATGTATTTATAGGTGATTGTTCAGTTACTTCAGTCATATCTGACTCTTCGTGACCCCCTTTGGGGTTTTCTTGGCAAAGATACTGGAATACTTGGTCCTTTCCTTCTCCAACTCATTTGACAGATGAGAAGATGGAGGCAAATAGGGTTAAGTTATTTACTCCAGGTCACACAGGTAGTGTCTGAAGCCAGATTTGAACTTCCTGACTCCAGGTCCAGAGTTCTAGCCACTGAGCCACCAAACTGCCTATTTATAGAACCTAAGTTCAAGTCTGCCCTTTGCCTCTTACTCTGTGATCTTGAACAAGTCACAAAACTTCTCTGGGCTTCAGTTTCCTTATGTGTAGAAGGAAAAAATTAGTCTGGATGCCTTTCTAAGACTTCCTCTAGCTCTACGATCATCTCTGGACTATCGCAACATTTTAAAAGGGGTAATCCACCAAAAACGCCATCAGAGGATGATAAAAACAAACAAACAAAAAACCAGAGACCAGGCCATTCATAAACTGGTTAAAGGAATTGGTGATACTGAGTTCAGAGGATAGAAGGATTAAGGGCTAGATGACAGTTATCTCCAAATATTTCCAGATCCTGAACTTGACTCTAGGCCTTTTGATCCCAGACCAATGCTTTTCTATGATCCCACCCAGCCACTTTTTCATGAAGAAGATTCCCTGAATCTTCTCAGTTACATATAGCATCCAAAAGCCCCACAGGCCTGCAACTGCCCAGTTCCTATAACCATGGGTTGGAATAGGGTGGAAAGGAGCAGAGGTTCTGTGTACCCTCATCCCCCCACCCCCACCCCCTGCAAAGCTTCCCATTTATGAGGATTTCCTAGTAACATTGAGATCCCATTTCTAAGCCCCATCTCACGTTTCCCCTTCCATGGAGCGAGCTGGTCTATCCCCCCCACTCCTAGCTGGGTTCTCTCCCTTCCTGAGGCCTGACACTGGCTCCAGGCAGAGTTCCAGGCTTCATTTGCATTGCAACCCAGATGGTTCACCACAGACTGGCTTCCCAGAACTGCTCTGCTCCCCTTCTGTTTATTCCCGACTGGCAGAGGAGTAGCAATTGCTTCAGGGCAAATAGAAACTATTTCCAACCCAACCCAGGACAGAGAAGGGTTTGTTGACTTAGGGTCAGAGTAGAGAATTGGCCGTGAGCCAACCTTCCCCCCCACAAAAACTCTGAATTTGGAAGAAGGTCTAACCATGAGAGAAAAAGCTATTACTCTCCCAAACACACACAACATACATTTCTAGCATATACACAGATATTCTCTGCCCTTCTCCTCACATACCAAATCAGACTGAAGCTCTCTCTACTATAAAGCCACCAACTCCCCCATTCAATCGCCCTTTAGTTTAGGGCTTTCTTTGTAAAGTTAAAAAAAAAAAAAAAACATGAGTCCTTAGCAAGCACACAAGAGCTTCCTAATGTCCATCAAATCTCCAACCCTAGACCCCAAAAGGATCACACACTCAGAGAAATTTCACTGGGGAACTGGTCCCTGAGTTTGCTTAATGTTATTCCTCCTCGTATCATTTTTTTTTCTGGGAAATACCAGAGGCCAGCAAGGGCTTTGAATGCCAGAAGAAAAGAACTACTCAGCCACAGAGGAGACATCTGAGCCATCAACTTTTCCCTGCTTCCCTCCAAACAAGAACAAAGACCGAGATGAGCCTTCTCCCCTAAGCTGACAAGCTATTCTCCACCCTTTAATTGTCTCCAACCAATTTAGGACTTCCTAGAACAAGCAATAATGCGATAATAGCCAATTCCAATGGGTAACACCTAGAGAATATGTCATAGAAATGAGAGATCCATTGGCAAGCAGAGAGCATTGGCGTATCCAGCTCAAGCTCTGTGTTCCTCTCTGAGGAATTTTGGAGCCTGAAGACATCCTCTTCCTCAGCTCCCTGAATCTGGTTGAGGAGTGAAATGGGGCTGGGGTCAAGCATTCATCAACTGTCCACTTGTACCAGACCCTGTGCTATGCACTTTACAAATATTACCTCATTTGTTTAAGCCAATCCCCTAAAAGTACCCTTTTTTAGCAGATAAACTGCTAACCAGAGGTGGGGAGTTCCAATTTTTTAGCCCTCAGTCCATCAGCATTCCATACTGAAAGTCCAAAGGCACAAGATAAGACTTTAATTGTAATTGTAAAGGGATGAATGTCTTCTAAATAGATATCACCCCAGGCTTTTTCCTAACTAATGTTTTCCAGCAACTGCCAGTGACTAGATAATTCCAGTACAGCTTTTCTTTAACTCCTCTTCCCAGGATACCTAATTCCCCAGGAGACTAGATCAGTCGGCTGAGTTAAGAAAGTGGTGTGAGATAGAAGGGAAAAGAGCCGGATAGAAAGACTTAGCATGGCTGTGACCATTTTTGTGGCATTAAAAGTAAACTCTTGTATTTAGGAGGTGCTGGAGCAATTGGATAAAATTTCAAATAAAGTATTTATGTTTTATATTTATCTATCTATGTGTCTCTTGAAAGAGAAAAAACATATATACAAATGTTTGTATATGCATTCTGTAGTTAGAAATGTGTATATGTATTACACATATACACAAATACACACACACACAGAGTGAAAGTGGTTAAATTCCAGGTATTCTGGGAGGGAGGACACTAGCAATTATGAGAATAAGTCAAGACTTCACATCCAAGTTGTTACTTGAACTGAGTATTAAAGGAAGTGAGGAAGAAATAAGGAGGGAGTGCATTCCAGCATGAAGGATGGTCATACAATTTGGCTGGATTGCAGAGTGAGAGAAGTGGAATAATGTTGGATGAAGTTGAAAACATAGTTTGGGGCAGGTAATAAAGGGCTCTGAAAGCTAAACCGAGGAATTTATATTTAACTTAGAGACAATAGGGAAGTCACTGGAGTTGATTGAACAGAAGAGTCACATGGTCAGATTTGCACTTAAGAAAAATTATTTTGGCAGCAATGAGTAGGATGGTCTGGAGTGGTGAGTGACTCAAGAGACCAATTAGGAGGTTGTTGCAATAATCTAGGTGAGAGGCAATGAAGGACTCAGCTAAGGTGGTAGTTGTATAAACAGGTCAGAGGTGAAAGATGTTGAGATAGAAATGCTAAACTTTGACAAATGATTGGCTATATGGGAGGTGAGGGAGACTAAGAATTCTAGTATAATTCTGAGATTACAAACCTGGATAGCTAGGCTAAAACCTAGACAAAGGACAGCTTCATTCCCTTCCTCTAATCAGTATGGTCTGAGGAGCCAGGTTGTGGAGTAGCCTTACAATCAGAGAAGCCTAGTGCCATTAGTTTCCTTAGTCACTTCCATGGGTGACCCAGCTATTTGTCACTCCCTCAGTGAAGGATTGGGAAACAGTGGAGTTTATCAGGGCAGAGTGGAATTGCCTGTCTTCCTTTCTTAGAGCACTAAGAAGTAGGAAGATACTGAACTTTGGCCTACAGGTTGGAAAGGAGAATTTGGGAAATTCTCCCAATTCTGTTAATTAAGTAACAGAGTTACTTAACTCTGTTTGCCTCAGTTTCCTCATATGTAAAATAAGCTGGAGAATAAAATGGCAAACTTCTACAGAATCTTTGACAAGAAAACCCTAAGTAGCATCACAAAGATTGAAAGTGAAATGACTGAACAACAAGAAAAACTTGAGTTATTTTAATGACTAAGTAAAAACATGAGTCTTTATTAGATGGGAACTGAGAGGAATATATTGAACTTGATTCTTGAATATATTCTCAATTATAGGACAGACTGCTCACATACTTATTACATACTATTTCTGAACAACAACCTCATCAAGTAGTATTATTGCATGTGTTATTTTCCCTATTTTATATGTAAAATGAAAAAAAGGAAATTTGATTCAACAAATACTAAGCGTTTGCTTTTTGCATGGCACTATTGAGACAAACAAAATATTAGCCCAAAATAAATTTATATTCTAGACTTCAGAAAGGTTCGCTGACATTTGCTCAGAACCATAGAGGTAGTTGCAAGACTGGACTTCAACTCCTGAGTGGAATAAGACCAGTGATTTTTTTTTAACTAGAGCTTTTTATTTTTCAGAACATATGCATGGACAATTCCTCCTTGCAAAACTTTGTGTTCCAATTTTCTCCCCTTCCCTCATGCCCTCCCCAGATGGCAAGTAGTCCAATATATGTTAAACATGGTAGAAATATATTAAATCCAATATGTGCATACATATTTATACAATTATTGTGCCACACGAGAAAAATCAAATCAAACCAGTAAAAAGAAAGAGAGAGAAAAGCAAAATAAAATGCAAGCAAACAACAACAAAAAGAGTGAAAATGCAATGTTGTGAACCACACACAGTTCGCTCTCTTTGGATATAGATGGCTTTCTTCATGACTGAACAAGTGGAACTGGTTTGAATCATCTCGTTGAAGAAAGTCACGTCCATCAGAATTGATCATCGCATAATCTTGTCATATACAATGTACTCTTAGTTTTGCTCATTTCACTTAGCATCAGTTCATGCAAGTCTCTCCAGGCCTCTCTGAAATCATCTTGCTGGTCATTTCTTACAGAGCAATAATATTCCATAACATTCATATGCCATAATTTATTCAATTGATGGGCATCCATTCAGTTTCCAGTTTCTTGCCACTACAAAAAGGGCTGCCACAAACATTTTTACACATGTGGGTCCCTTTCCCTCCTTTATTATCTCTTTAGGATACAAGCCCAGTTTCTACTGGATCAAAGGGTATGCAGAGTTGGATAGCCTTTTAGGCATTGTTCCAAATTGCTCTCCAGGATGGTTAGATTCATTCACAATTCTACCAACAATGTATTAGTGTCCCAGTCTTCCCACATCCCCTCCCACATTCATCATTATCTTTTCCTGTCATCTTAGCCAATCTGACAGGTGTGTAGTGGTATCTCAGAGTTGTTTTAATTTGCCTTTCTCTGATCAATAGTGATTTGGAGCACCTTTTCATATGACTAGAAATGGTTTGAATTTCTTCATCTGAAAATTGTCTGTTCCTATCCTTTGACCATTTACCAATTGGAGAATGGCTTGAATTCTTATAAATTTGAGTCAATTCTCTATATATTTTAGAAATGAGGCCTTCATCAGAATTTTTGAAAATAAAAATGTTTTCCCAGTTTATTGCTTCCCTTCTAATCTTGTCTGCATTAGTTTTGTTTGTACAAAAACTTTTTAACTTACTATAATCAAAATTATCTATTTTGTGATAATGATCTCTAATTCTTCTTTGGTCACAAATTCCTTCCTCCTCCACAGATCTGAGAGGTAAACTATCCTACATTCTTCTCATTTGTTTATAATATTCTTTATGTCTAGATCATGAACCTATTTCGACCTTATCTTGATATATACAGTGTTAGGTGTGGGTCAGTGCCTAGTTTCTGCCATACTAGTTTCCAATTTTCCTAGCAGTTTATATCAAATAGTGAATTCTTATCCCCAAAGCTAGGAAGACCAGTGCTTTTTCCACTATATCAGGATGTTATTCCAAAGTCAGAAGGAAGAATGATCCCTTCAACTGGTGGAATTGTGAATTGATCCAGCTATTCTGGAGAGCAATTTGAAACTATGACCAAAAAACTATAAAATTATGCATACCCTTTGATCTAACATGATCACTACTCTATCTATATCCCAAAGAGATCATAAAAGAGGGAAAAGGATCCACATATGCAAAAATGATTGTAAAAGCTCTTTTTGTAGCAGCAAGGAATTGTAAATTACCCATCAATTGGGGAATGACTGAATAAATTATGATATATGAATGTAATGGCACATTATTCTTCTATAAGAAATGATGAACAGGTTGATTTTAGAAAAACCTGGAAAGTCTTATATGAACTGGTGTTGCATAAAGTGAATAGAACCAAGAGAACGTTGTACACAGAATATAGTGATATAAGTGATCTAAGCCAATTACAATAGATTTGGGGTAAAAATGTCATCCACATCCAGAGAAAGAACTATGGAGACTAAAGCATGCTATTTTTTCTTTTTTTTTTTTTTTTAACAAATTTTCAATAGTATTTTATTTTTCCAACTACATGTAAAGAAAGTTTTCAACATTCATTTTTATAAATCTTTGTATTCCAAATGTTTTTCCTCCCTTGCCTATCTCCCCCCTCTATAAGAGAGCAAGTAATCTGGTATAGGTTAAATATGTGTAATTCTGTATCCATATTTGTCATGTTGTGTAAGAAAAATCAGACTAAAAGGGAAAAACTATGAGAAAGGAAAAATAAACAATTAAAAAAGATAAAGATGCAGTCTCCATAATTCTCTCTCTGGATGCCGATGGCATTTTCTATCTCAAGTCTATTGGAATTGCTTTGAATCACCATTTTGCTGAGAAGAGCCAAGTTCATCACAGCTGATTATCACATAATCTTGTAACTGTGTACAGTGTTTTCTTTCTTGGTTCTCCTCAAAGCATAGTATTTTCACCTTTTTGTTTGTTTGCTTTTTCTTTCTTTTGGTTTTCCCCTTCGGTTCTGATTTTTCTTTTACAACATGACTAAAATGGAAATATGTTTAAAATGAGTGTACATGTATAACCTCTATCAGATTGCTTGCTGTCTTGTGAAGGGAGAGATAGGGGAGGGAGAGAGAAAAATTTGGAACACAAAGTCTTACAAAAATGAATGTTGAAAGCTATATTTACATGTATCTTGGGGGAAAAACCTATTGAAGGAAAAAAAACTCTTAAAAAAAGAGTTTTTTAAAAAACAGTTTTGTTTTGTTTTAGCAATTGAGAGTTTTTTAAAAAATTAAACTGGTTCTTCCCAAGGGCAAAACATTGAAACCTAGCCATAAAATCCCCTTAAAATCAGCTGGACAAATCCCCAGAAAGAAAAGTCACTGAGTAGAATATTCAGGGCCTTCATTTACTGTTTCTTCCCTTGCCAAAATTCCAAAGTGAAGTTGAGCTCACAGGCCAAGTGACCACTGTATCTTCCAGAGAACCTTGCCCAACTTTCAGTAATGAAGTAATAGCATCTCCAGCCCTTAAGAGACTATCCTGGTTCTCTCTATATAATGACTTTCTTTTCTTTTTTAACAACTCAGTTTCCATACTTTCTAAGCTTGAAGGTTTATGTTTATCATAACAAGGTACAAGTGGCACTCAGGTAATTGTCTACAAAAACAACCTATTCTCATAGGATCAGAGATTTAGAGATGAAAGGGTCTTTGCCGTCCAAAGTCCTCATTTTTCAGTCGAGGAAACAGAGCTAGAGTTACTCTGAGACCCTCCCAGACTTACATAGGTAGTAAATGGTCATCTTCCTCTAAATCTAGTCCTCATTCTAATAAACCATTCAATCTCTGAGCTAGATAAATAATTTTCCCATCAGCAAAATAGGAAGTGCTGTCTCTTGGGGGTTAGGGGGAGGAGTGGTTCCCAGCATCTGTAATAAACTACATTATGAGTAACTGAGAAACAAAAACTGCTCTGTGTGCTGTCCCCCTGTCATGAATGACTTTTTATCTTTATGACCAGGAATGACTTTTTATCTTTATGACCAGGAAACTTTTTCCTGGAAACTGGATCCTAGCTTCACAGAAAATCTACAAAGGGAGAGATTAGAAAGAGATAGACAGCCACTAAATTCCAAAGAGTAGAGAAATAACTGAGTGGAGAGGCACTAGGGGTCAGAGGACTAGATATTTTTTTTTTGCTACCACTTCATCCTCCCTACAAGCTCCCCAGGAATCAGAAAAGACTTTGAAATAGTCCAAATAGCTGACTGAACAATCCTTTATAGCTCCAGATTGGTACCTGATGAGGGTCTGTGGTGAGTCTCCTAAAGACATCTTGGGAGCAAGCTCTCACCTATCCTCCTTTTTCATCCTATATTGTTTCCTTTTCTCCTTTTTTGGAGGTGTAACTCCAACCATCCTAGTCATGTCACCCACCAAAGATCACTATCAATCCAGTTCATCTTCCTGTCATATAAAAATGTTCCCCTCCTGCATTCCCTCACTCAAACCCATACCTGAGGGCTGAAACAACTGAAAAGAAATCAGGCTATAAGTAACTTTGAAAAAAATTCTTCCTTATTATCCAGTTAATAACTAAGCAGATTTGGACAATTTAATATACAAAACTGTGAGGGTTGTCTCTAAATTATGAATTTTCATTGTATACTTTGTGTTTTAAAAGTGTACGTTAAATATATGATATTAATATAAATTGCTTTCTTTATATCCCCCTCTGAACCTTTTTTTCTGTGCCTTTTAAAAATGCTTTATTGATGCATCTTTTTTTCTGATTTCTATCATTAGCCCATAAATTGACATATACACATACACAAAATCCTCACTTGTAATAAGTATAGTTAGACAAAATAGCTCTACACCTTGGCCATGTTATAAAATATATTCCTCATTTTGCACCTCTAATCCATCACCTCTTTGCCAAGAAGTGGATGGCATACCTTATCATTAATCTTTCAAAGTCATGATTTGTCATTCTACTGATCAAAGAAAATTCTTATGTAACACCATTTAGGCAAGGTGAGCAGTTTTCCCAGAGAAACAGCACTGCTCTTTGTCTGAAGAGGGAAATAAAATTCCTGATTGATTAAAAGAATATTGAGCATGATGCTGAATACATACTTAAAAGAAACTGTTGAAGCACATATTTTATGGTAGGGTAATGAGAGGGACAGCTTTAAGAGGCAAGGACGAATTTTTAAAATTTTTTTATTTATTTAATATTTTTCCCAGTTACATTTAAAACAATTTTTTAACATTTGTTTGTAAAACTTGAGGTCCAGATTCTGTCCCTTATCCCCACTCCAGCTCCCATTAAGAAACCACATGTAAAGTTCAAATATGAACTTTTGAATGGCTACTAGGTCCTTCAGAGCTGCAGACTTGTAGGGCCTTTCATACTATGATTTCCAATGCTTGCCATGTTAGAAACTATTAAAAAGAGACTCCCCTTGATGGGATCATTCTTTCTCTCCTTGGTTAATTTGAAGTAGGAGGAACCTGAAAAGCTCCTCTAATATTATATCTTATTTAATCTATATTAACCTATATAACTTCCCCAACTTCTGTTTATGATTTTGAATGGATAAATGACTACTCAAAAACCAATTTTTTGGTAATAGTTTTTATGTAACCAATATTTGATGGGATGAAGACTATCTAGTGAATTGGGCAAACTATTTTTCTCATTTTGAAAGCAACCAGGTAAAGTGGCATATATTGTGAATCATGACAATGTAATTGTATCCCAAGACTTATAAATATATGCAGTGTGGAGGCAGGAATTAGCAGGTACCCAGCCATGGTCCCCCTCCTTCCTCTTTCAATGGTACAAATCAGATATAAATAAACTCTGAAAGAAAAAAAATATGACCATATTCACATACAAATGAATTCTATCAAACATACAGAGAAAAAGCATTTCTAATATTAAGCTACTTGCAAAAATGGGAAAGGAAGGGGTCCTTTCAAACTCTATTACCTAAATATGGTTTTGATACCTAAATCTGGAATAAATAAAGGGAAAGAAAATTGTCAATCAATATTCCAAATAATAAATGCAAAAATATTAAATAAGGGGCAGGTAGATGGTGCAGTGGATACAGTACAAACCCTGGAATCAGGAGGACCTGAGTTCAAATTGAACCTCAGATACTTAACACTTCCTAGCTGTTTGACCCTGGGCAAATTATTTAGCTTCAATTATCTCACCAAAAAAAAAAAAAAAACCAAACATATATACAAACACACATAATGTTATCAAAGTGTATTTAAGTGAACCAGGTTAGAGTTATAGTTCAGTAGACAAATGTTTTTTAAAACTAGATTATATTAATAGCAAAAAATATTTTAAAACCATGTTATTATATCAACATGTACTTTTCAAAAAACTTTTTTGAGAAAATCCAATATCCATTCCTTTTATTACCATTAAAAAATTATAGGAAACAAGGAACTTTTAAAAATATAATAAGTAGTAGCTATCTCAAACCAAAAGTCAAAATAATAGATGGAGAGATAGATAGATACAGAGATACATAGATTTCTACTTCACTCCAATTATATGAAATAATTTTGTTTATTCTTTTTTCTTTTCTGTTCCATCCTCTCAGTGTAGTCCTCTTTTCTTTTTCCATTCTTTTAAAATGATCAAGATGTAAAGTAAATTATATTTAAGAGAAAAGCTGTACATAATAGATAACTGAAGTTTTGATTAAAATACTTTTCTTCTATTGAAGGGTGTACATTGAAATGTCCATTTTTTTTGTTTACTACAAAAAATAAAATAGTAAGTGATAGAATCAGAATTTGACTGTAGGGTTAATTCTTTCTCCACTGTACCAAACTCCCTATTAGTGGTAGAATAGGGGAAAGGAAAGATAAGTGACTTTCCTGAGACTAATGGAAAACTACTACTGATCAAAACCTCAGCTTTTGGAGTTCAGTACTATTATCTATATTTGTAGCTTTCTATCTCATCAAAATCTGCCTTAAAAATATTAGAGATGAGGCCTGGGAACTGGACAATGCTAAATCAATAGATATAGTCCCCGATCTTTGGGAATCAACAATCAACAATTTAAGAACTGAATTGTTCTCTCTGAATTTCCGTAGCTAATTTTTTTTAAAGAAAGGATTGCAAAAAGTGTCATTTGTTTGAAAATTATAGGGAGCAATATCACTACTAAGGTTATACCCCAACTAGATCAAAGACAGAAGAAAAGGACTCTTATGTAAAAGAAAAAGAAATTAGAGCAGATGTTTTTGAAGCAGTAAAGAACTGGAAACTAACAGGGTGTTCATCAACTGGGGAATTTTTAAACAAATTATATATCCAAACAAATTTGTAATGAAATTTTATTAAATAAACTCTAATCTAATAAACTTGTATGAAATGATAAAAGTGGAATATACAGAACCAGGAGAACAATTTATATAATTACATAAAGAAAAACAATTTTGAAAGATCTAAAAATTTTTGATGCAATAACCAATTACATTATTCCAGAGAAGATGATGAAGATCTCCTCACAAAGATGATAGACTCATGGTGAAAGGTGATACATTTTTTAACTTAATAGTATTTTTTCCAGTTACATGTAAAGATAATTTTCAACATTTATTTTTATGAGATTTTGAATTCCAAGTTTTTGCCTGTTTCAATTGAATTACAAAGGAAAGAATCTATTTGGGAATTAAAATCACTTGTTTTCTACATAATTGGATTTATGCAAATAGCTTTTAGCTAGAGAGAGAAAAGACTAGTTCTGAAATAAGGAAAATTTTTAACTGCCACATCAAAAAGAAAAAATACTGACATTTTTGTGGACATAGAACTAGCCATTTCGGGCCTGCAGAAATAGTTAAAGTTATAGAATTCTTTTTTTTTTTTCATTTTTTAAATTTAATTTGCATAACATATGTGTGGGTAATAAAGTTATAGAATTCTTAAAACATTCTAGCAGATTCTGGGGTTTTGAGACTAATCATTAACTTGCTTGGCATTGTCTCTCAATCCACTAAATTTAATTAGTTTGTTGTATTTTAAAGTAAGTCTAATTTACATGACTAAAAGCCTTCTGAGGGCTTGAACCAGAGGTTTACAGAAAAACTGCAAAAGGAAAAAATTCCTCTCTGGGATTTTCCAAGCTTCTTTCCCTTGGAAGGGCTTGTGGAATCTGTCCTGGCTGTGCTGGTCCTTGATGGTCT
>JAJPUD010000281.1:0-64868 GCA_023553655.1 Myrmecobius fasciatus
AGAAAAAAAGTCAATAAATGCATTTTTAAATTAGGTGGTATGCTCCTAAGTCATTAGAACTGTTAAAAAACCAGAGGTAAACTAAAATAGGGAATGAGTTCAGGACTTGAAAACAAGATTAACTGGATTAGAATTCTGATTTAAGACTTTATTAGCTGTGGGCAAGTAGAAATCTGAGTGTCTGATTCCCTCCCCCCCTTTAAAACTGGGACTATTAATACCTGTTCCTTCCACCTCACAGCAGTGTAAGATGCAAATAAAATAATCTATGGGAAGTCAATCAGAAATTTGAAACTACTATATCCATACCAACTGAGTGGCCACTTATCCAAAAAGTTACAGGAATTTTTGTCAACACAAATCTTTCATCCTTGTACCTGTGAACCAAGATGAACCACTCTACCTTTATCTTGGGTAAATTTCACTTCTAGTTTGGGCCCAATGTTTCCATCCATCATAATTCTCGAGTTGAGGGATAGGTTAGATCTTGTCTTTTGCGGTGGGTTTTTTGTTGTTGTTGTTGTTGTTTGTTTTGTTTTGTTTTTGTTTGTTTGTTTGTTTGTTTTTTAAATATCCCCAGCATTTAATTCTCAGTGCCTGGAATATAGTAGGCGCTTACTAAATGCTTAGTGACTAAGATCTTATGAGTTGAACATTCATTAAATGTGCATAAACTACTGAGGGCAATTTTATTCCTCTGAGATTGTTTCCAATACTAAGATTCCGTGATTCTTCGCCTTATTATTATGATTTGAGATGTCTGTTGTCTTTTCTAGTCACGGCGGTAAAAATATAGAAAGAGCGTTTCGGCAAAGGAGGCGGTGAAGGGTATAGAATGGAGAAGGGTGAGGAATAAGAGTGAACCTGTCCTATTTCCAGGGAGCCAGAGGGGTTAGGGAGCTCAGCTCGGTATGCCGGCCTGTAGCTTTCTCTTGGTGTTTCATCAACTCCCAGAGCAGAGAGGGGGCGCTTAAAGCTAACAGATAGAGCAAGCACACCTAGACAGAGCCTCACGTCCCGGTTTCCTTTAGGTAGAGCTGCCTTGTAGATTCAGCCTGGAGGCGACACTGGAAGGGGTGGGGGTGGGGAGGGACGTTAGGTTTCCCGATTCCAAGTCCTTTGGCTCCCGGCCTCTTGGCTGAGGAGGGTGTCTAGTGGATGCTCCAAGGGAGCTTCTAATACCGAACCAGTCTTTTCTTTCTTTCCCCTTTCTTCTTTGGGGGGCCCGACACGTAGAGTTAGCAAAGCAGCAAGTACCATGACATCAGCCGAGGGCAGTTTAACTCGCACTGAAATATTCATGCCCTGAGCGAGCAGAGCCATCGCCTCGTCCTGGGCTTCTCAGCCGCGCCCCCCTCCGCAGCCCGGGAGGGGGGTGGGGAAGCAGCGGCTCTACTGCCGGCCAAGCTGCCCCACCTGGGGAGCGGACCCCGGGTCTCGGCTGATGAGCTGCGCCCCCGGGAGCGCGGGCTGTAGCGGCTCCCCTGGGGCACCCGCTCGGTTGGAGGAGGAGGAAGAAGAGGAGGTGGAGGAGGAGGTGGTGGGGGTGGGGGGTGTGGAAAGGGAAGGTGAGGGTAGCGTCAAGGAGGCGGGGTCTGGGGGGAGAGAGGGGCGGAGGAAGCGAGGGAAAGTTGCTCATGGACTTGTGCCTGCCGAGGCTCGGCGAGGATCAAGGCTCGCTAGCCGGCGATGATTTACCGAAGCTCTCCTCCGACGGCTGAGGGGCCCTGAGCTGGGGGTGGGGTGGGGCCGTGCCAGGCTGACTCCACCCGGGCTGGGGGCGCGGAACTGAGCTAGGACTCTGCCCGGCCGGCCTGGAGGGCGGAGGGCTGCTCGTCAGAGGAGATGTCCAGCAGCGGCCCCGGGCTCCAGGACCCCAGATCGGAGCCCGCGAACGTCTGGGTCCCGCCCTGCTCACAGGCGCCGCGGTCCTGAAGTTGCGGAGCAGGAGTCCGGGTCGAGCAGCGGGCAGGGAGTCCTCTTCTTCACCGGGTGCGCCCCGCGGATGGTCATCCCAGCCCTCGGGAAGCAGCGGAGCGGGCGGAGCGAGGAACCCCAGCCGGGAGCCATCTGGGTGACGGGGGCGGCAGCGGCGAAAAGCAGCGAAGACCCCTGAGGCGCGGCGCTCCCGCCAGGCACACTGACGGTACAGTGAAAACAACTTGGTTGCTCCCTGCCCCACGCCCTCTCCCAGCCTTCCTGCTCCCGCGCTCTCCCGCTGTCCTCTCAGCTGAAAAACCTTGAAAGTTGCAGCCGCTGTCCCTGACCCGAGCCCGGGAACCAACCACTTGTTCCCGGCGCTCCCGGCCCTTCCCTGGGGCTGCGTGCGTCTCTCGCCTCCCCACTGGCTGCGGACTCCCTGAGCTCTTGCGGCTCCCCATCGCCTGTCTTCTCTCAGCCCCGGGCCGTCGAGCCTTTCCCCCTGTTCTCTCCTTTCCTCCCTCCTCTCTCTCCCGCAGCATCCAGCTGGCCTCGCGCCGTTACCCTGCCCGGGCCTGGCAAAGCTCGTGCGCCTTTTTCCCCTCCAGCTCGGCCGGGCGGCACAATCGCTCCCTGGGGAGGCCTGCCCCGCGGGCGGTCTAGCAGATTGGTTAGCTAGCGGACTCCGGTAACTTGGCCATCCGGCTGCTGCCGCCCTAGGAACTCCTTTTTCCTCTCCTTTGGAGAGGGAAGGGGAGAAACTTCCTGCTCTCCCCCTCACCCCCGACCCCTAAGCGGTTGTCCAGTTCTTAGCCCCGAGATCACGAGCAAGGTGGCGGCGTTTGGCCAGCCCCCCTCGAGGGGAATGGACAAGGTGAAGAGGCTAAGGTCGGTGTATGTGTGACCAGGGTGGCAAGGGAGCAGCTGAGGCCGCCCAGCCCTGCCACCCTTCTGCCCTCCCGCTTGCCAGCTTGCTTCGTTCCCTCTCCTTTTCTCTCCGGTGCTCCTCCCTCTCCTTCCCAACTCGAGAGCTCGGGCTCATGCTCCGGCACGGTGAAGTAGCAGAGTGGGGCGGGGCGGCAGCGCCTGGTACCTGGGCAGACCTGAGGGTTTCAGAAGTCCGGTCTGCCAAAGGCAAAGCTGTGCTCAGTCCTCGCCCCCTCCTTCAGGACCAGGGGTCCTGGGGGGCAGGTGCCACCGGCTGGGGAGTTAATTCTTTTGGTGCCCAGGAGTCCGCTGTGCTCAGCGGGCATCCTCGGAACAGAGACTGTGGGGCCGAGGGCGGCTAGCTTCGGGCCGCTGTGGGCTATCTTAAGTGGTTCCCAGGGAGTCGGGAAAGATCAGTGACACAGTGCCTCCTTGGCACCTCCTGGAGGCAGCAGCAGCAGGCATACCCATCTGGATCATGTTAGTATTTTTAAAAATTTAATAAGTGGGCACCTGGACCAGCTGGTTGGCAAAAGAGAGCAGCCCGGTGCCCTTGTTGACTGCTGCTAGTCTCTCTGGTCACACCAGTCACCTGCAGACTCCACCCTCCCTCACTTTTACCCTTTTCACGAGGAACAACGTTATTGATGTTTTTACCTTTCCCCCTGGAGAAGGAATTAGCTTGTTTGCAGGAGGTAGGTAAGGGCAGGGCAGGGCTGGGCAAAGCTGGTCGAACTCCCAATCCTACCTCCATAACTTGGGAAAGACCCTTCCTCTGTAGTAATGTATTTTTCTCTTCCTATTCTACATTTATTCTCCTTCCTACACCCACCCTACCCTACCACACACCTTTCCTTTGATTTTGAAGCAGCTTGCCAATATTGATGTTGCTGGGTTTGTTCTTGGGTGGGTTTGGGGGAGGTAGAACTTAGAGGAAAGCTAGAGAGAAGGAAGGGCTGGCTACTGATGTTTATCCACTGTTTTAAAGAAATTGTGGGGAGGTAACAATCCCATCAATTGGGGTTCATTTCCAAGTACTGGTCTGGAGTAAATGTTGAGGGAGAAGGGATTATGGGCAAGGTTGAAATCATCTGGGGGGGTCCCCTTTTCTTCCAGAGCCAATGATATAAGGAAGAGCTCTCATGTTATTCACTATACTGGTATACTGGTTTAAGGGTTGGAGTAGGGGATGACAGACCACTCTCTTAGGCTGGAGATGTACTACCACATTCTAGAAAAGGGTGATATCTACAATTCTACTTCCTGAGGCATCAGGAGAGAACAGAAGGGAGAAAGAAAGAACAAGATTTGTGTTAGAACAGACCATTCTAGTCTAATCATGGATCTTTAGAGCATTCCCCTTATATCCAGAACCCAAGGATCCATTTTGATTTTCTCAACCTGAGCATTTCTAATGTACTATGCCTATTTGGTGTGATTTGAGGGGTATTCAGAAAGCTCATTGCTTCCAAATATCTGTCCTACCTGGATACCGGGAATGCTTGAAATTCTAAGGCTAGAAACCCTTTCCTTTGGTTTACCCATTTAAAAAGATTCTTTACCAAAAATGTCGATTCTTCTAGAGAAAATAATAAATTAAGTCTCTAATCTTTAGTATAAATGAATTATCCCTCCAATAGATATAATTTTAAGTGTGGGTATGGACTGCAGAACACTGGAGGGGGAAGAAATAAACTTTGCCTCTTAGGATTTTGCTGAGACTGATTTCAGCTTCCCTGCCCTGCTTTGGAATTAGGATTGTAAAAGTAAAGCTCAGCTATTATCCCCATCCCCATCCCACCTTGTGTCTTTTTACTGTAACTGTGGCTAGATAATTCAAAGCCGGTCTCTCTGTGCCGCTACAGATGCCCATTAGTTCTCATGGGTCCCTATGGAGCAGAGGCAAAATGATGCCACCTGAACTGCAAAGGGGGATTAGTGAGAGAAGATGGGGGTAGGATGAGATTGGGCCTCCAATCTGAAAATGAACTGTTCTTTGTGCCCGTGGAAGGAGGCAAGCTCTGAGGAGGTCCCTGTCACTTTCTATAAGGAGAAGAAATTTCAGATGTACCCTTTGCTCACATCATTCTTTCCTCCCAGTTTCCTCCTCTCCTGGTGGAATGGTCCATTAATAATGTCTCATGAGGGCCATAGTTCTTTTGCAAAAGGAGATGTTGGCATCTTGGAGTCCATCATGTCACCTGTGTGGTGTGTTCCATCACTTCCTTTAAATGCCTGAATTGCCCCCCAGAGAAATGTAATGGCCTGGTTGAGGGTGCTGACAAAGAGCCGGGGTCCACCGAGAGCTTTGAGCATGATGCAGGATCTTTGATCATTTTCTTTCTCACTGCTTCCTATCCTGAAGATGTGAGTGAGCTCACTGGTATGATAGCATTGTTGTCCACAAACCTTTTTGAAGATAGTGACCCTCTCATTTTCTTGAGCTTATTGAGGATGGAATGAGAAGATTGGATCATGAAATAGTAGGAAGGAAGGGAGGGATTTAGGTTAGGTTGAAAAAAGAATTCCCCAATAGTGAAGGTGATATGGCTTAACCTGAGAAGCCAGAAAGTACTTAAATAGTTGGACTTTTTCTGAAAAGCGGGATGGTCCGAGAACTGCCAAGAATATTTTGTGAGGCTCCTTTAAGGAGAGAATGGGAAAAAATAAAAATAAAAGAAGAGAATGGGAAGAGCAGGAAGAAGTAAGGAACGAGGCTGTGTTCAGATGTATATGTGGAAAGCAGCCTTTTTGCAAAATGGCAAATGAGAGCTGGCCAAGTACAGAGAATTGTTCAAGAGCTTAAAAACAAAGATTTTTTTCAAATCCTTTATTGATTTGAAAAGAAATAAGCCAAAAAATCTGTTTCACTGAATCTTAAACTCAAAGACTTTCAATTAATTCAATATTTTAACCATCCTATTAATTAAATGAAGATTAAAAATCCCAACATCTTGATGGTCTTCATCACTTTCAGACTGTAAGTGCTTAAAAATTTAATGCTGATATATTTTAAACCTGAATCAAGTACCTCGCTGCACCTGGGCAGGTCCCATCTGCCATATGATAGGTGGGCAGAATCATTTGCAAATGATATAGTTTTTGCCGACAGATCTTAATTCAACATTTATTAACTGCCTCCTATGTGAGATGCACTGCAGCAGGCAACGCAATTCCATAAGCATTTATTAAGTCCTCCCTGTGTCACATACAGTGCTAGGTGTGGGGATAGAAAGACATAATTTAAGCCATTGTGGCCTTCAGAGAGCTTCCACTCTTTTGAGAGTGAGGTGGCAGAGAGATAACATGTATGTTCAAAATTAAATACAAAAGCAAAATAATTTCTGAGGGAAGGGTACTACTAATTTAATATGAAGAACAGTAACCATAGAATGAATGCCAGAGAGTACAATATAAAGAAGGGGATCTGAGAGGGCTGGAGATGACCTGAAGCTGTGAAGGAGCAGAGGGTGGTGGTTATCAAATGTTGCTAAAGAACAGAGTAGCTGCAACTTAGAATCACAGGAACTCTTATGGAGCTATAGCACAGAGCATCATCATGCCCTTTTCAGAAGCTTTGGTAACATGACTGAATATATAGTGCTTAAAAAAACCTACCAAATTGGTTCTTGCCTTCCAGGTTCTTCCCTATCTAAGGGAGTAAATGGATAGAACTGTGGAAAAATTCTTTTAAACAGGTTTTCTCTCTTTCTTAGAAGTTCAGTATGTGGAGTGAAACTAGAGACAAAATCATGTAACTGTGAGGGAACACCTTAAGGTTCATTTGTTGTTGTTATTGTTTGTCCTTCATTCTTGAAAAAGATTGTGGCATCAGGAAGGTAATGCTATGATATGCAAGTGAGTTAGATTTAAGTGAGGGAAGACTTTGCAAAGTCACCTGCCTCACTTTCCCTTCCAGAGTCATCTGGGTCCAGTGGCCAGATATAGATCAAGATGACTGGAGATGGTACTGTGAGCATGGAAGACCTTGGCCTTTTTAAACCAAGGTTTTTAACAGGTCTCAGTTTGACTGTGGCAACACCCATCCAATGATTAAGGTTAGTTGAGAAATGAGGCACAGAATGCCTAGTCAAAAAACAACAGCAACCAAAACCAAACAAACAGAAAAACCTAGTCAAAAACAAACAAACTAAAAAACAGTTTAGGACAGGAAGATAGCTCAGGCTTTCTGACTGAAACAGAAACAATTGCTATTTACATTGATTCTGAATCAATCAAGACCCAAATATTGACCAATTAGGACAATTTCTTTTATGAAGTATGGTTACAGGTTTAGCCTCAGCCTTTGACTATCATACAATTTCGTTGACTTCACTGGCTGATACTAATCATTTCCTCAGGAGTTGGACAAGTCAGTTTTCTTCTGACCTTCAGTTTATATTTCTGCAAAAATAATTGCAATGAACTTGACAGTCTCTAAGGTTGCTTCCAAGCATAATTTTTTTTGAGGCAATTGAGGTTAAGTGACTTGTCCAGGGTCACATAGCTAGGGAATGTTAAGTATCTGAGACCAGATTTGAACTCAGGTCCTCCTGACTTCAGGGCTGGTGCTCTATGCACTGCACCACCTAGCTGCCCCAAGCATAATGTTTTTTTATGGTAAATCAACAGTTCTGAACTGAGTCAAGAACAGTGACATTAATGTGATATGGCTAGTATTTGGAGCAGAATTTTTATCATCTCACCATCTTCTCCTTGATGAAGAATCAGAAGGCTTGAGTTTCTAGACCTAGTTTGTCACTTTATTGTTCATTTGATGTAGGCTAAGCTCATTCATTTTTCTGGGTCTCAGTTTCCTCATTTGTGATAAAAAAAAAAAGAGGGTGAACTAGAACAGGGATTCTTAAACTTCATGCATTTGCAATCCCTTTTTTCCCAAGAAATTTTTGCACAACTGTAGGATATATAGGTATGTAAAATAGGTATATTAAACTTTACTGATAATAAATCTAAAGAAATTTATTTTAAAATAATTCTTTGATATATATATATGCATATATAAAACATTTACTAAATTTACATGCAAATGGGGTGGATGTGGTTGGTCACTTTTGCATGAATAATTAAATCTTGGAGGAATATTTGATAGCTTTTACTGTTGCCAAATGTTTTACAACTTCCACTTTCAGTTACAGGATTCCATATGGGGTCTTAACCCATTGTTTAAGAAATTTTGGACTAGAGAATTGACATTTTATGGTTCTGTATTTGGATCTCTTGGACTCCAAACCCAGTGTACTTTCCATTGCCACACACTGGCTCTAAAGACTTTTAGTAGCATGATATGTTTCCAACTAGGGTTCTCTGTTTTGTTTGCTTCAAGACAGAGACAGAAGCAATACATGTAAATACCAACACAAAGCTCTTAGGAAAGAAATAGTTTTCCCTCTTAGGGATCAAATTGTGAGACATTAGGAGAGCCTCATCACAAAAAGAGGCTCCAACACTTTACAGAGGATGCCTACTATCATGTGTCTCATAGGAAATGGTTAGAAGAACCAGGGTTGTTTAGCCCAAAGAAAAGCAGTGTTAGCATCAACATAATAGTCATCTTCAAGTATTTGAAAGGCTATGAAATTGGCATGGTACTAGACTTTTCAGACTGAGACCCAGAAGCAGGAACTAGGGTCAAATAGAAAAATATTGCAAATGGGCAGATTTTAGCTTGATCCAAGGACGACTCAAGGATTATGAATAGAATCAGGAGGACCTGAGTTCAAAACTAATCTAAGACTCTTATTACCTTTTATTACCTTTGGTAACCCTGAATTAGTTGTTTAAACCTGTTTATCTCAGTTTCCTCATCTGTAAAATGAGCTGGAGAAGAAAATCACTCCCATATCTTTGCCAAGAAGATTCCAGATGGGTTCATGAAGAGTTTGCCTTGACTGAACAACAAAAAGGGAAATTTTTCCTAGAAATTAGAGTTGTTTTGAAGTGGAATGGGGTGTCTCTGGATATTAAGAATTTCCATTTATTAGAGATCTTAAAGGGAAGCTAGGTGATAATTTGTTGGTGATATAGTCATGGAGATTCTGGTTCAAGTTTGGATTAAACCAGCTAATCCATGAGGTCCCTTCAAACTAAGGGATGTTCCTATGTTGCTTTTTTTAACTAAGAAAACCAAGCTAATTTATTGTCAGAGGAGAGAAAAATATAAAAACCTCCCTTTCCTCAGCCTGAAAAGCCACAAGGTATTGAACTGAGAATTCAGTGTCCGATTGAGGTTCAGGTTCACATTTTTAACAATTTGTGAGCCTCTGGGGGATATTAAGATGTTTCCAATTCTATAGAAAGCTAGAGGGAGAATCTATCCTTCAGCTGGAAGGTTAGCAGTAGCAATTATCCTGGATTCTTGTAAGGGGGCAAGGGGATAGTATTCAGTCACTTGGGAAAAGTAAACCAACTGGTCATTCCCAAAGCCAGTGGTCAGGTCCACAAAATATAATCATAGAGTCACAAAGTCATAGAATATTAGAATTGGAAGGCCCTTAAATATTATCTAAGTCTGTTTTACCAGGAAACTGATGAACTCAAGAGCTTTGCCTCAAATCACACAGCTAGTTATGGGCAGGATGAGTATCTGAGATATGGCAATTTCCCTTCAAGGTGCACACCCCTATCAAAGAACATCCCTTCTTTGAAAAAAGCCACTTCCAATTTGTTTGAATGGAAAAAGCCATTCACAAGGAGTTAACAGGCTGTGGTTCTGGTCTGATCTCAACCACTAATCTTGTCCAAGCTACTTTCTCTGTATTTCACTTTCCACATTTGTAGAATAAGGAGTTTGGATTAGAAATTTTCAAGGTTCCTTTACTCATCTATAAATCAAATCACCATTTAGATTAAGGGCTCAACTGACTTCCACTGGGATGATATTTACTCTGGAACAAGGAAGCTGTAATTTGGGAGTCACTGAAGATGAGGGAACAAGAGCAAAGGGCAATTGGGGGCAGATGGAATCCTTCCTTAAATTTTGTGTCTGTTTCTTCCTCTTTAAATAACAGCAGCACTTTCAGGACCAGGAAAGACCCTGGTCACTAGATAAAGCCAGGATGGCTTTCCCCAAAGAGGCTTCTCTTCAATTTTGTCCTCTTCACCTTCTCTTTTTCAGTCTCAGGGATATAATAATGATAAATAATGGGCTTTCATGGACCGAGAGGCTACAAATCCCCATATCTTGGAGCACACAACCAATAAACTATGCTGGAACCTGACCAAACTATTGCCCACAATCACCCAGTCATAACATTGGTCCATAAAAACTTAAGAGCAACATCTTTAATAGATGTGGCCATACCGAATATTCAGGATCTCTGAGTTACCTGTCATGAAACGTTCATCCTGGGGGGTGAGATCAAAATCATGTGGGAATAGAATGAGGTCCCTATCATCCCTCTTGTCCTGTCTGTCACTATAGTGGTCCTAAGGCTATAGGGATCTGGATGCTTCTTGTGAGACAATACAGCTTACATGCTGATACTTTTATTTAACTCCAAAAAGCAATACATCTCTACCCCCTCTACCCCCACCCATAAGTGGTAGTTCATAGAACATTAAAAATAATAGCTGGTCAGCTACTTATTGAATCTGAACTTTATTTTTTTAAAGGGAGAATTAAATAATTATAGTAACAATAACCTTATCTTCTGTTTCTTTAGGACTTTATATTTTTGAAATCACTTTCACAATGGGATCCCATTTGATTCTTTTTTAAAATCTTATTTGGAAAAGTATCAGAATAGAAGCATGTAGATGGGGCCAAGAATAAAGTACTGAGCCTGGAGTCAGAGAGATGTGAGTTCAGATCCAGACTCAGACAGCAAATGATTGTATGATTTTGACCAAGTCCCTTAACCTCGTTTAGTCTCAGTTTTCTCACCTGTAAAACAAGGATAGTAAAAACATCTATTTCCCAGGGTTGCTGTGAAGGTCAAATGAGAATATTTGTAAAGGCATTATTTGGCACAGTACCTGGGACACAAGAGACAATATGTAAATTCTCATCTTCTTCTTTCTCCTCTTCTTTCTCTATTTTTTCTTCTTTCTTCCCTTCCTCCTCTTCTTCCTTTGACTGGGCAAAAACTATTAGCTTTATTATGGGGAAGAGCTATAGACTTACCTAAGTCATATGTATCAAGTAAGTTGCCAAACTGTGACTAGAACCCTTTTGAGTTCAGTATATTTTACAGATGAGGAAACTGAGGCCCTCAGAGATGATGAAACTTTTCCAAGATTACTCTGGCAATCAATAAGAGGACCAGGCCTGGAACCCAGGGGTTCTGAGCCCAATTTCAATGATCTGGATACTTGGCTTCAGTATACAAAAGTGGGAGGAGATTGCCGCCAGCCTGGAACCCCTCTGGGCTGGCCTGGTTCGCTCCCTTGTCTGCCAAGGGGGAAAGAGACTCCAAGGAGGATTGTGCTTTGCTGAGAATCACACAGCAGAGCTCAGGTGTGCCCTCCTCCCGAGCGCCCTCCCAGCTGGGCTCCCTACCTGCATGGGGAGCGGATGAAACCAGGAGCTTCAAGAAGAACGAATCTTTAAATGTGCAGACTTGGACACACTCAGAGGCACACCACCACACACCACACAACACAACACATACCACACCTCACACATCACACACATGGATATACTACACTTTGTACACACCCACAGTACACACACATGACACACACAGACACAGCACACACAGAGATACACTGTACAACACACACCATAGCTCACATGGACACACACAACACATACATCACATCACACACAGAGACACACCACACATGTACACACAATACATAAAGACACACCACAGCACAATACTATATCCTACACATGCACAACACACATGACCATACATGTCACACAATACATACCATACCTCACACATCACACACATGCATATACTACACCTCATACACACCTACAACACACACAACACACAGAGACACAGCACACACAGAGACATACTATACAACACACATCACACCTCACATGTACACACACAACACATATGGCCACACATGTCACACAACACACCACACACCATACATATGTACACACAACACACACATATCAAACCACATACAGAGATGCACTACATGACACATACCACACCCACGTATACACACAGAACACACATATCACATACCACACAGAGGCAGACCATACATGTATATGCCACACATACAGACATATCACATGGCACACAGACACATACATACCACATACCACACATACACACACTATATATCTATATCTATCTATCTATATCACAGCACATACACACACACCACACACAGGTATACCACACACAAATGCCATACTGCACAGATACAATGCTACATACAAAACACGCCCTTACACACACATACAATCTTTTCTCAGTAGATAGTCCCTCTACCTCTTCTGTGCTTATTCCATGAGAAAAAATAAAAATTAGGTTTAACTCCATATCTTTTGTTATATTGTAGGTTTTTTAAAGTGATGGATGAGAGCTTCAGAAAAGCAGGACATTTCAGCAGTTCTGAGGATTTTTTTGAAAAAAAGTTTCTTAGTTCTCTAAGGTGGTGGTTTTCTAAAAAAGAGGAACCAGGGACATTAATGAGTCAGATCAATAAACTGTTCCTAGCCTTTGACCCAGTAATTTGACTACACCACTGGGTATATACTTCATTGATTTCAATGACAGTCAGAAAGATCATATATTGCAACAGATTGTTCTCAATTGAGACCAAGTAATGGGGCCTTTGGAGTTCCCTTCTCATACAATGGAAACCCCTTGATTTGTATTCCTAGAGCCTAGAATGATTTCTGGCACACAGTGGGTCCTAATAAATGTTTGCCTACCAAATGATGAATGGATTTGAGTGCATGTTTCCCCCTTTTTAGTCATTCCCTTAATGACTCCTGCCAAGTAGGAAATTCATCTCTTAATCCAAGAAAGAGAGAAGGAGGAGAGGAGAAGGAAGAAGGAGAGAAAAAGGGAAAAGGAGAGGGAGAGGAGGAGAGAGGGAAAGAGGGAGTGAGGGAAGTTAATCGATTATTAGAATCGTTTTTGATTGGAGAGCGATGGGAGAATTTGCCGGTCCTATCAGTGATATGCAGGATTCCAGGGGATCTCAAAGGACTTCAAAAAAGTAGCTCTAGGATTTGGTATCTCTCATTTATAATAGAGGGCTTAATTTACTAGCCCTATTATTGAAGTTTGGAGGAAATATGCCTTAGAATGGCCTCTGTGTCCTAGCCAGAGACTACTCTTGAATATACTTCATTCAACACGGCTTCAAAAGGTCTATGATTTTCATCAGTGATGAATATTCATCTACTAACCAGGGTGGAAACGCACTTGCTTAATAGGTGGTTTGTTAATTATAGTGAGAAAAGAAAAGCTTCATCTGGTGGCCAAGATACTGGTGTTGAACATCTCTCTACTTACCTGGATCGGTCCTTTAAGGAAAGCCATGGAGGATATACCCAAAGTCTTGCAGCTTGGTGAAATCTTTCACAAGTTGAATTCTGCAGATACAGCTTCTGGGAATCCAGGGTTACCTCTGTAGCATGGTGACGTATCTAAGAACTTGAGTGGAGAGCTTTGGATATAAGCCTTTGTTACTATCAGAGGCTCAGTTGCTCAGTGACCATCATCTCCACCATAGAAGGCCAGAATTGGATGGTAGTTCAAAGAGACTTTAATTATAACATCCCCAAGCTTCCTTCTAAGCCCAGTTCAGCTGCCATCTTTTGTAAGAGTCCTTCCCTGATCTCTTCCCTTCTCCCTATTTGTTAGTCTTCTCTATATATTAAAATCATGTTGTATGTTTGCATGAATACATGTATATATATAACTATATAAATATTATATATTATATAACAGATATATAATAATATATAAAATAAATAACAAATAAAATAATTCATAATAATAATATATACTAAATTAATATGCATCATATTTCCCCTGCATAAACTCCTTGATAATAGGGATTTTTAAAAATTCTTTGTCTTTATATCCCCAGTACTTAGCTAGAGTGTTGTACGTAGTAGGTGCTAAATAAACATTGGATTGCAAAAACCGCATTAGTCCAATTTTGTTTTTCAGGTGAAGAAATGGTCCCAGAGTCTTGTCCAAGATACATAATGTTGGTAGCAGAACTAGAACCAAGCTTCCAGTTCTGAACTGTTTTCTCTCTACCATGGTGACTTCCATGTGTTTGTCTGTTTTTGAACTCATGGTATATTTAACTATTTACTCCAGCAGAAAATGACTGATTGAGTTCAGTGGGTCAGAACCTGTTGTCTTCTTGGCTCTAATTAGCTAGATCCTCAGGCCATTATGTCCAGCTTGTGGGTATTTCCATCCAAGACCTGATCTGATTTTCATAGTTAGTCCAGTAATGTTACAAAGAATCAGGAAAAATGAGACTCTAATTAGTTACATGGCATAGAATTCATTTTCTTCACTTACAATAAGCAAGGTTTAGATTAGATACTCTCTAAAGTCCCTTTATTGTCTAAAATTTTATTATCCAACTCGGTCATTAACCATCAGCCAACCATTATTTTTCTTTTCTTTTTGAGAGCAATCAGGGTTAAATGACTTGCCCAAGGCCACACAGCTAATGCGTATCAAGTCAAATTTGAATGCAGGTTGTCCGACTCCAGGGCAAGTGCTCTATCCGCTATGCCACCTTGCAGCCTCACCATTGGTTTTCTATGACCAAGTTTTAGACTCATACTTACTTTGAGTCCTTTCTCTGCCCTCTGACTAGGATAGCATAGGATTATAATAATTCTAGAAGAGACTCAGATCCTTTTGAACTATACTTCATTTATCCTAATCCCCTAATTTTATTATTTTAAGAATGTTTTATTTATACTTTATTTCATATTGATGTCACTTCCCAAGAACCCTACCTCCACTTCAGGACCTTCCATTGTGACAAAAAAGTAAAAGAAAGTAAAAAAAGTTAAAGAATCATAACATTGTCTGTATTTGAAAATGTATGCCTCATTCCACAACTGTAGTTCACCACCTCCATACCTAGAAACAGTTAGAGAATGTTTCTTCTCCAGTCCTCTGAAGTCACTATTTGTTGTTTAGTTATTTTCATTCATGTGCCACTCTTTGTGACCCCATTTAGTGTTTTCTTGGCAAATATACTGTGGTGGTTTGCCTTTAACTTCTCCAGATGATTTAACAAATGAAGCAACTGACACAAGGGTTAAGTGACTTACCTGAGGTCATACAGCATATATATACATGTAAGTGTCTGGGACTATTTTTGAAGTAAGGCAGGTTTTCCTGATTCCAGACCTGGTGCTCTATCTACTGTGCCTTCTAGTTGCCCTAGTTTAATATTTAACTCTTTCAATTTCCTAAGGAAACTGATCCATAGATATTAAGTGATATCCTCAATATTACACACATAGTAAGTGGCAGAGTCAACATATGAAACCAGGACCCTTGACTCTAAACTTGGTGATCTCTCCACTGCAAACTAGCCAAATTTTACTCTTAGTTTCAGCTAAATATGATTTTAAAATGTGATGTTTTTAAAGCTGAATTAATGCCTTTTGTATTCTTTGCCATTTATGGAATACTTCCTTTGATTAGCACAAATTATTTGAGAGTTTAGAATATATCCTTGTGGAATATTCATGCAAAATTGAGTATACAGGATGAGGATAAGAGCAGTGATAATTCACAAACAGGAAATGGTTATGTACTTCCTTAGAATAGCTCTGAACCCCTTGCTTATTTGATTCACTCCAGGTTTTCTTTCTTCATCCATCTGTTCAGGGTTCTAGTCTTACCTCCACTGACCTCACTTCTGGAGGGAAGTTTAGCCCTTAATCCAAAGTGAGTTCTGAATGTTAAAAGTTGCTATATTGCTGATCCTATCATATGTTAACTCTTAAAGGCAACTGGGAGGAGATCTTCAGTCTAGGGCTGCCCAACCTAAAGAGGGCTACCCACCTGGGCTGTGGAAACTGGAGCTGGATTCTTAAAGGAGGGAAGCCATGAATTATTCAGTGGCAACCTGTTAAATAGGTGACCTTGTTGCACCAATATATTTCACAGCCTGGGGAGTGGGGAGACATTTTGGAAGGCACTGGTGTTACAAGAGATGGTATTTTGGTGTGGTGTGTGGAAGTGTTGCTCCTTTTAATAAAGCATACTTTAAAAAAAACCCAATATTTTTTTGTTTCTCATTTTGTTTCCATTGCTGAAGTCTTAAAAGCTCAGCTTTTCTTCCATTTCTGAATTTGACCTAGATGGTATTTGTCATATATGTGTGTGGGCCCGCCCACATGGGGGTGTATGTGTACCTGGACACATGAGTATGTTCACCCCTGAGGATATACCTCCTGTCCCTCAAGTTTACGATTGCCCTCTAGGGACATAGCACATTTCCTAAGTGCCTGCTTTGAAGTTGAATCTTTGCTCTGCTACTTATTCCTGATAGGAACCTGGGCAGATCATTTAATTTCTTAGATTCGTTATTTATAAGATATAGGGTTGATCTAAATCCTGGTGTCCTGGCCCTCTGCTGGGGGCACTCACTGTTCCAGGTGCTGTCTTTTCAGCACTCCTATTGGATGAACATCCTCAAAGCTGCTTGCTTGAATGACAAGCAGGTACTTTGGCTTCCTTCAAGCAGGCTCTAACTTAATAGACTGTATAAGTTTAGAGGTCAAAGGTGCTTTTGACTCTTTCTAAGTGCTACTTGAATCTTTTTGTGTAGCATTTATCATACCTTGTCTCTCCAGAAAATAAAGGGAACACCACAAATGCATGGATTATTTCTTTAAATATTTTCTTAATTTTAAAATAATTGTGTTATAGTGGCTTATTATAGTTATTTTTTTCAAGGGAAATACTACCTAATTTTTTAACCTTACTCTTAACTTTTATTATCATTAATTTTTTTTAAATCAAGCATTTATTTTTTTCTCCCTTTCATCCACAAAAAAAAATTTAAAAAAGGAAAGGAAATAAATACTGAACCCTTATAATAGGCAAGCATAGCCAAACAAAAAAAAAATTCCATGTTAGCCATATCTAAAAAAATTTTCTCATTCTTAATATTAGTCTACTATCTCTGTCTAATGAGAGTGTCTACTTTATCAGTTCTCTGGAATCATGACTGATCAGGATTTTTGAGTCTTTCAGAATCATTTGTTTGCTATGTCAGTATGATTTAGTTTCTTACTTCACTTTGAATCAGTTCATTAAGGTCTTCCCAGGTGTTTTTGAAACTCCTTTCCTTTTTCATAATACAATGATGTTCAAATTGTATCACCCAATGGATGCACATCCGCTGCCCTTGGTTTCCAGTTCTTAGCCACTATAAAAAAGATCTGCTAGAAATGTTTTGCACATTTAGATAGTTTTCCTTCTTTCTTTGATCTCTTTGTAATAGAGATCCAATTTTGATTTTGTTAGGTAAAAGGATATGAATACATTAGCAACTTTTTAGACTTAATTCCTAATTGGTTTCCTGATTAGCTGGACTACTTCTCATTTCCACCAGTAGTGCACCAATGTGCTTGCTTTCCTTTAGCTTCACCAACATTTGTCATGTACTTTGGTCTGCTTTGTTCATATGCTGAAGTGGAATAGAACTTCCTCAATGATTATCACTTCTTAATGGTTTATCCTTTTATATATAAAAAGTTATTTATGTATATATGTGTGTATTAAGGATATAATATATAATATAAAATATATAAGATAAGATAAAAATGTGATATAATATATGTAATATGTAATATACATATATAAGATATAGGTAATATAATATATAATAAAATAAATATATGTATAACATAAAGTATAAAAGGTATATGTGATATAAAGAACAATATGGTTTAGTATTTAAAATCCTGATGAGTGGCAGTGCAATATGAGAAAGAGAATGAGATTTGAACTCAGAAGACTTAGGTTCAAATAATTTTTATTGTTATGACTTTTAGTGAGTCACTTACTTAATCTTTGGTATCTCAGTTTCCTCATCTGTAAAGTGAGGGGGTTGGATTTGAATTTAGAGGGTCTTAACTTGGAGTCTTTGAACTTGCTTTTTAAAATATGCATTTTGATCCCTATATTTTAGTGTAATTAGTTTCCTTTATAATCCTACATATTTTATTTGATGCATTTAACAACAATATTCTGAGAATTGGGTCCTAGGCTTTGACAAACCTTCCAGAGAAACCTAAGACATACAAAAAAGTTAAGAACCTTTGGGCTAAATAATCTCAAAGGTTTCTTTCAATTCCCTAAGTTTATGATCCCCATCTTCTTTCAAGGTACAGCTCAGTTACTCCATCCTATAAGAATTCCATTCTATGAGAGGAAGCTTTTCCTGATTCCTAGGCTTCCTTCTTGCATACTTGGTATTACTTTGTATATTTGGTATTTTGTGTTATGTCGCTGTGTATACAGTGTATTATCTGTATATACATTGTATACAATGTATTCTCTGTTCTTCTTCCCCCAACCCTACCCACTTTAAAGGTTCTTAAAGTCAGGGATTATTTTGTTTCTAATTGACTGGTCTACAACTAATACAGCACAGGCATTTTTATAAATATTTTAATTGAAATGAGTAATCTTTAAAAAAAAAGATTAAATTGCAGCATGAGAGATCTCCAGGCCTAGGATGGAGCTAGACTTACTCATGTGTAGGGAAGGTGGGATTTTTGGTAAGAGAAAAGGTGGTGAATTAGGATGTTTTTGAGGGTAATAGCTTTACTTTTCCTAGCAGTTTCCACAAATTAAAGGCCATCATATTTTTATAATGGGTGAGGAGCAGTCTGGCCTAGAAGTGGGTAAATGGACTAAATGACCGAGAGATGGTCATCTATGGGCTACCCATGTCCAAAAGACTAGGATTATACAGCTCTCTAAATTTCCAGGAGCTCTGCTTATGGACTGTAGGACCCACTCAATGTCTGTTCCCTCTTCTATCTCTGCCATGGCCTTGATTGCTCACAGCAGGTCCCACATTGGATCCACTTCCCCTCAGCAGGAGCCTGGTTGATGATTTGAGTGGTGGCTTCTAGGATTCTCATTATCTTTGTTCTTTTTCTTGAAGGATCTCTAAGCACATCTTTGATTGGGAAGGATAGGAGTATAGGTATATGGCAGGAGAGAAAAGGTTGGATTTCTTTCTGCTTTTGCTTGCCACTTTTTGAGTAATGAAATCTTTCTTCACTGACATACTTTCTGGTCTGCCCTTTTCTTCCTCTTGTCTGAAAATTGTGCTTCTTAGAAGTTGCCTCTTCCCTAGGCTCATGTTGTCGATGCTATTTATATAACAGAAGGGGTCCATTAACCCCTCCTGGACAGGGCTGATGTGTCTACAGCTCAGCTGGATTTACCAGGGGTCTCTTTAATTACAAAAAGGGGGCAGCTGTGGGCTCAGTATCTACCACTGGATAATGGACATTGTCTGAAATAAGGTTGTTGCAAGCAAAGTTATGGAGCTTTAACAAGGGAGCTCTCAGAGCTTCCAGTCTTTGTTTCTCCCTGTTCTCTATTAAAATCTTTTCTCAGTATAGGATGTAACAGAGATAACTTCATGTACTGGAAAAAAAAGTTGACCAAAAGGCCTGGTAGATTCCACAAACAGAGGCTGGAGAATATAATACTCCAGAGTCCTGAATTGATAGTCCAAAGACTTTGGAGGACTTGTTAAATGAGGAATCCTATTTTTGTGATGAGGTGATTCTCTTAGTTCAAAAGTGTGTAGTTCTTCCAAGTCCAGGATGTAGAGGTACTAACTCCTGCTAGAATATTGGTAGGGTGAGGGCCAGAGAAGATGATCTGGACACTGCCTAATATCCCAAGGTGGGAGGCTGCAAGGAGCTTTAGCCAGTAGGGTAAACTGAGGCACTAAGCAGTGATTTGTTACTTATTGATATTGGAAAAGTACCTTCACTTGTCTGACTTCAATTTCCTTATCTGTAACATGAAGGATTAAATGACCCTTGAAGTCTCTTCCTGCTTTAAATATTGCTAGGAAATAAGATAATCTAGGTAAAACAGTAGTGGTGGTATGGAATCTATATCAGCAAGCGGCAGTAATTATTGGTCATTTATATTTCAGTGAGAATCAGTCTAAGTCAATGTATTGCAGCCTCCCTCCTCCCACTTGAACACTGGTATATTTTCATTACAATAATTCTTTAAAAAACAATTCTTTCTAATTATGGAATCAAAGTGTGAATCTGCTGTTCAAAGATTTTCAGGCCATTGCTTATTGAGTTTGGTGGGAAAGTCTTTTTGGATGGGAGATTAGGAGGGACCAGCCCTCTTTCTGGAGGCCAGTTTCTCCACTGTTACAGCAGAGGGTAATTAGAACCCTTTAGAGGAGTAATGGGCACTGTGAAGCAGCATGGCACCATTAAGAAGACTTGCACTTTTTTTCCTTTGGGTAACATTGTTATTTGACTGGCAGTTCAGGGAAATACCATGAACTTTGTACATATTTTTATTTACTTTTTACACTTTTATTTTTTCAAAAGATATTTTCTTGTCTACCTCTCCCATCCCACTGGAGGAAAAACCCAGAGAAAACCAAAACCTTGGTAAACAGCATAGTCAAGGAAAGGAAAATTTTCACATTGGCTGTGTCTAGAAATAAGGTTCATTTTGTATTCTAAATCTTATGAGTTTGGATGTAGCCTTCTTCATCATAGGTCTTCTGGCAGTTAATTACATGAATCAGAGCTCTTAAATCTTTCAAAATTATTTGCCTGTATGCTGTGGTTGTTATTGTCTAAATTATTTTCCTGGTTTTGTTCAAATCCATTTTGCATCAATTCGTGTAAGTCTTCATAGGTCTTTCTGAACTGTCCCTTTCATCATTTCTTTTAACACAATAATATTCCATTATACTTATATACTATAGTTCCTTCTGCCATTGATAAGATATTGGGCACTTCTTAGATCAAAGTTGTTTGCCATCTCACAAAGAACTGGCAGAAACATATTTGTACTTACCAATCCTTTTCCTCTTCCTTTGATTACTTTGGGGAATAAAAGTATCACTGAGTCAAATTTGCATTGAGTATGTATATAAATAATTTTGGGGGACTTTGTTCCAAATTGCTTTTGAAAAATGACTGAATCAATTTACAACTCTACCAACAATGCATAAAGTCTGTTTGCGGATGGCCTACAACATATGTCATTTTCATTTTTCATTATTTTTGTCAATCTGTGGCAACATCAAAGTTGGTTTAATTTATATTTTTCTCTAATTATTAGTGATGCGGAGCACTTTTTCCCAACGTTGTTGAAAGTCTGAAATTTTCCTTTAGTAACTGACATTTATCAATTTAGTAATGGCTCCAAATGTTATATTTACTTTTACATGTATGTATTATTTACCCAAATAAAATGTAAGGTATTTGAGAGTATGAGTGTACTGTGTTTTGTTTTTCTCTTTGTATTTCCAGGGTCTAACACAGTGCTTAATATGTAGGAGGAACTTAAATGGTTTATTGAGTAGTTGATGGTATACCTGGATTTCAGCAAGGCAACTGATAAAATCTCCTTTGTCCTTTTGGACAAGGTACACTTCAGCGGATTTTGGACCAAAAGATTATTGGTTAATAGATTAAGGTCAACCTGGAGGGAGGTATCTAGTGGACAGGATTCTGTCTTTGATACTATTTATTTTAAGATTTTTATCTTTAATTTGGAGGAAGACATAGATGACATATCAAATTTATACAGATAAGAATTGTATAATAGGAATAAATAAGAACTAGAGAAGGATAGTCAATGCATTACAGGACCAAATGAGCACACAAAAATTATTTCAATTAACGGGACAAATGGGTATAATCTAATAATACAAAAATGTGATAGGAATAAGCCCTACCCCTTAGTTCAAAAAATTAACAAATTCAAGAGATGTCTAGATAAAAAGCAGTTTGTGTGTATGGGAAAAACTAACAACCTGGTGTTTTAGCAGGGAATGTGCTCATTAAGATTCTGTACCATGTAGCAACCCAAAATACTAACAATATAGAACAGAAATAACCCAAAATGCTAACAATATAGAACAGAAACCCCTCCAAGAGTAGCATTGTATTATTTTCTTCTTTATATCACTAGGACCCGATATGGAATCTGACATATTAGTAGGACTTCAAAATACTTATTAATTGAATTTAGGAAGCATTCATTAAAGTCTAGGAGAGAAAGTCTACTATACTCCCTTATCCCTGGAATTAGAAATCCAAGGGCCCGTATTTATCCTGCTTTGTTTCTTGAAACCTGTGGATAGGGAAGTTGGAGGTCATTTGGATACTAAAGGATCATATCTTTGTTTTTTTGTGGGTTTTTTTTTTTACTTTTTGCTGAAGCAATTGGGGTTAAGTGACTTGCCCAGGATCACACAGCTAGGGAATGTTAAGTGTCTGAGACCAGATTTGAACTCAGGTCCTCCTGACTTTAGGGCTGGTGCTCTATCCACTGCACCACCTAGCTGCCCCAGGATCATATCTTTGAATAAAAGTAGAATCATAATATTAATGAAGAGTTAGGAACTTCTTCCCTCGGTAGGATGTTGGGATGGGAATGATGAAGTCAACTGCTGAGGAAAGTGTGTCCTGAGAAAGGTATTGCTGGGTATGCCCTTCAGGCTCTGTAGAACTCTCTATAGAATGGTTGAATCAGTATATCACTTCACCACAGAGAATTAGGATCTCAATTTTCTCAAATCCCCTGTTTTAATGACTTGTATTCTAAATTTGTATAATATGGCAACCACCCTTATTTGCTATAATCAATCAGACCTTTTAGGAGCACAGCTCTGAGAGAAGGTTCATTTCAAGAGGTTTTCAGCATTTTGGAAATGGTTTTTGTTTTTACCTCCAGCCTTTCTGAGTAGGAAACAAGCCTTTTCAGTGCACATCACTTGGTGAAGAATCTGGCCACAGGTACAGAGCTATGATTAGGTCCCTGATATTCCAGTTTGCCATGCCCTCCTCAGGGCTACCCCCAACTGCTGGGTGGCTTTTTGTTTGAATGAGTGTATCAGGGTCCAATGCTTATAGCACCTGAGATTTGAGAGAAAAGTGGAACTGAGGGTCTGTGTATCCCTTCCTTGTGGCTCTGGGATAGCTCAAGGCTCTTACAGCTATGGAATTCCCTTCTTCACCTGCTCTTCCCCCTCCCTCTTGTTTCCTTGGCAGTCACTGAGTGATTAGTCCCAGCTTGCCCTCGGAGTTCCAGGAGCCTGCCAAGACTGCCTTTCATTAGTTTAGACAGTCAATGGGCCTCAAGCAGCACCGGAATGGAGACCCGCTGCTTGTCCAGAGTGAAGTGCTCTTTGTGCAGAACAGCAAGCTCCCTTTTGGCCTTTTCCCCCATCCCTGCCTCTTTTCTTGCCCCCAACTTCAATGTAGGAATGGGTCATTTTCAGTTGATGTTCTGTGTGAGGAGGAGCAGTTAGTGTGAAAAGCTAGAAATGAATTGCTTTGAGGCAAAAATGGCAAACTTTTTTTGTCTTTTGAGAGCTACTAACCAGAAGAAAAATTAATTTGGGGGCCAAGAAGTAAAATAAATTTGTCTTTTGGAGAAAGGAAATAAGGCTAAACTTATATGGTTTTAAAATTCAGAACAGAGAACACAGAACTTTATTCAACACATATAATAAATATTTAAAGATCTCTTTTAAGTTGACAATTTTTTGAACTATCTGCGTCATGGGATGAGGGGTGTATTTTGCAAAATTTGATATATTTACTTGTATCTTCCTGTATTATATGATTCCTCCCCCACCTCAGTTCCTCAAGGGCAGGGATTATTTCAGTTTGGTATTGTATTGTATCTTAGCATTTAATAAATACTTGAATTTGTTGAATATAAATGCGTGTTTTCACCATCAAATAAGGGGGTAGAAGCTTAAAGTACCATGACTGAAGGAACTAGGAATATTTAGTCTGAAGAAAGCTAAAGGGATCATGATGGTGGTCTTGTCATTTGAAAAGCTGACACTAGGAGAAGAGGATAGATACCATGCTAGTTCATGGTCATGCTAGGTCATGTTAGGGAAGAACTAGGACCAATGAGAAGACATTATAAGAAAGCCAGTTTTGCTTCAACATATGGAAAAACTCAATATATGGAAAATTTAACAATGAGATAAACACTGGGTGGGAAGTTGGATTATATGACCTCATAAATCTTTTCCAATTCTGAATCTCTAAGATTACAGCTATCCTTCTGTTTTTAAGGTTATGATGGCAGTCTGTTGTGGTATAGTAAAAAGAATATTGGACTTGGAATCAAGTCAGGAGAGAGCTGGGTTTGAATTCTGCATCTCACACTTACTACTTAACGTACATATGGGAAAGTCATTAGATGTCTCTGAACTGGCAGGTGCTAGTAAATGTTTAACAATTACTTTCTTGGGGGGAAAGTATTCATAAAAGATTCTCAAGTTTAATTTGCATTTTAATATATTCTCTATAACTTTAAATCTATGCAACTAACAAAACAGTAAGTCAAGCCCTGATTTGTAATATTTGCCAATGTCTGAGATGTAAGTGTTCTCAATAATCATCACACAATATTGCTGTTACTGTGTAGTGTTCTCCTGGTTCTGCTCATTTCACTTTCTATCAGTTCATGTAAGTCTCTCCAATTTTTTTCTGAAAACTGTCATTTCTTATAGCACAAAAGTATTCCATCACAATTATATACACCTTGTTCAGCCATTCCCCAACTGAGCCCTTAATTTCCAATTCTTTGCAACTACAAAAAGAGCTACTATAAATAGTTTTGTACATATAGGTCCCTTTCCTTAAAAAAAAAAAAAAAAACTCTCTTTGGGATACAGACCTAATAGTGATATTTCTGGGTCAAGGGATATGTACACATTGTTATATAGCCCTTCAGGCATAGCTCCAAATTGCTTTTATAAGAGCAATGATTGAATCAGTATATCACTTCAACAACAGAGCATTAGGATCTCAATTTTCTCACATCCCCTACAACATTTTAATGACTTGTATTCTTCTAAGTTTAACTCATTCTCTATATATTTGAGAAATGAGACCTTTATGAGAAAAATTTGCTGTAAAGTGTTTTCCTCTAGTTTTCTGCTTTCCTACTAATTTTGGCTGTATTGTTTTTGTTTCTACAAACCCTAAAAATTTGCTGCATTCAAAGTTATCCATTTTATATCTCATCATGCAAATTCTTCATAAGTTCTTTCCTTATCCATAGCTCTGACAGGTTAACTATAAGATGCTCCCTTAATTTGCTTATGGTATCACCTTTTCTTTCTTTCTTTTTTGCTGAGGCAATTGGAGTTAAGTGACTTGCCCAGGGTCACACAGCCAGGATGTATTAAGTGACTGAGGCCAGATTTGAACTCAGGTCCTCCTGACTTCAGGGACTGGTGTTCTTTCCACTACACCAACTATTTTCCCCTCACCTTTTTTTTTTTTTTTATAAATCATGTACCCATTTTGACCTTATCTTGGTATCCAGTATGAGATGTTAGTTTATACCTAGTTTCTGCCAAATTGCTTTGAACCTTGAGAATCTTAATAAAGAAACAAGCCAACAGCATAAGAGTTGGAAATTGGTGTGTTTCTTCAGATCATCAATCATACCCTGTACACAGCACACAGTCACATGCCATTTGGCTATGTAGATGTATATATTCGAGTTTTGAGTATGTGCTTAATGCTATGAACATTTGAACATCTATCAAATCTACCTCCTCTGTTTTGAACAAATGACAAGGAGAGGCAGTGACGTATCCTAGATCAGACAGAAAATCTATGGCTAAGCTGGAGTTTGGGTCTAGTCCTGAAGTAGAATCTTCTTTTAGCATCCCCCCCCAAAAAAACCCATGTAGATCACTGGAATTCCATTTGGCTGGGAGGGGTGGAGGGTGAGGGACATTTGGAAAATGGAAGAGTAGAATTTTTCACTGGGAACAAATCTCATTTTCAAGAAAGTCTTGACAAAATGAGCCATAAAATTACAATATTTCAAAGAGCATCGTAATTCTATTGCAGATGGCCCTTCATCATGGAATCTGAAAGCTAGGAAAATACAAAACTCATTAGATTAAAATAAACCACCTACTGCTCTGGAGAAAAGCTTATTTATCAATATCAATTTACTTATGATTATTCTGGCCTGCAATTTGTTATTTTTAGGAATTATGATTTGTATATTGCTCATATAGATGTGAAATTCTTTTCTTTGCATTCAGTTTTGTTTTATCTATTTCATTAAAGAAGTTGGGATGTCATCTTTGCTGAAGGGAAGGAAAAAGAGGGGGGTTCCAGTTACACAAAAACATCATAATCAAAAGCAAAACTGTTGTTTTGAGCAGCTGAATGGATTTGTATGTGTATGTGTTGGGCAGAGATGAGTCAGTGTTTACAGCACAGAAACAGAGATGAGCTAGGTCAGAGAAGTCAAAGGGGGCAATTTTTATAGACATTTAAGAGTGGGACAGTATAAAATACAGAGAATTCTACTCTCCCACCCCCTTTGCTACTCATTTGCCATGTGACTCTTAGCAAATCACTTAGCCTCTGGGAGCCTCGTTTTATTCATCTATAAAACGGCAGGATTAGTTTAGATGGACCCTGAAGGTTATTTCCACCTTTATGAACCTATGGAACTACAAGCAAGACAGAATCCTTGGGTAGGGAGAGAGTGGCAAAAGTCACCTTTTTCCTCTCTTTGTCATACTGTAGAACTTTGAAGGTCCTAGTTTGTGTCCCATTCACCTCTTTAGAAGATTCTTAGAGAGTAAAGAAGTCTCGGGCCAGTGATTAGAGAACAGTGTATTCAAGGCACCTTGTTCCAGTTGCTAGAAGCACTTTGGGGAAGGAAAGGTGCTCTCAAAACACCTAAGTGAGAGCAGCTGTAGCCAAGCACAGTCCTGCACACCTGCACCACAAAATACTGAGCTTGTTGGCTTGTATTTGAGTATTATAAATAGAGTAAGACTAGGTAGCCTATCAGAACATTGAATACTAGTCAGAGTGAAAAACTACTTAATGCCCTGTGTTCACTTTGACCTTTCCTTCCTTGAGAAGGGGGCAAAGGACCACCAGATCCTCTTTGTACGTAGATGGGAGGCCTGGGGCCCAGAATGATGCCAGCTGGTTTTGGTTTGGTTCCAGAGTCAAGATAAGGGTTTGTTTCTTTGGATTGTCTCAAACAAGTGTAGCAGTAGAAATTTGTCTTCCCATTTCCAAATAAACCTTTAAGAATCCAATTTCATATTTCCATGGAGACTGTATACTACTTGTAGGTAAGGACTGTGTTCTGTACTTTTTCATATCTGCTGTAACATGCTCTGGGTATAGGAAAAGTACTCAGTAAGGACTTATTGACCTAAAACAGGTTTCAGATGGGAGCTGAATTCTAATCCTTTTGCCTTTGGGGTTGTGGTTTGAGTAGACATCCAGGACCCTATTAAAAATGAGCATCTGGGTGGAGATTAAGAAAGGAAAGCTTCTTTTTCTGGAAAAAAACCTGGAGGGGAACAGCTTAGCACAGAGGAAGAGAACCTTGGATAGGTCTGTGTGGACCAAGGGATTATTTTGTTGTTATTTCTGTCTATGGAAATTTCTGTGGAATTTCATCTCTGAATTTGGTGGAGGAAAGGACAAGATAAGAAGACAGGAAAATATTATAGCTCTTGGAACTCATCACAAAGTTCTAATTAGGTAATAAATGTTTATTGAACATCTCCTATAAGACCTCAGAGCTGCTTGCCCTAGTGGTTAGCATTATGAACTTAGTCAGTAAAACTGGATTCATCTCTCACATTTGACTCATCTAGCTGTGTGACCTTGGCCAAGTCACTTAATTTCTCAGAACTTCAATCTTGTCACCTATACAATGAGGATCATAATACTTGGTACTTACCACAAATTATTGTGTCCAATGATGATGAAAGAAAAGGATCTTAAAACCCTATGTAATAAATGTTATTTATAATATTTTATCCTGGAATAGGGGCACAGTGTGATGAGCATGTAGTTTTCTCGACTCCTTTGGCTTAAGATTGTTCTATGAATAGGACAAAAGGTGTGTGTTTATATGTGTATCTACGTGTGCATTTATGTGGCACTATTGGGTTACCTGCTATTTCTTCACCAAGAAGCTTTGAGGGTGGACAGCAGTGAGATGCCCTTTGGATATGGGACACTTCAGATGTCTTTCTTCAGGACATGACACATGTTCATTTAGTTTTCACCCATGCCTCGATATCTTATGTCTTTCTGTTTTGCAGAGAGCATATGTCAACAGATGCCCTATGATGGAGAAGCAATGTATGGTAACAAAAGGGTAAGAAAGGGACCTAGCCTAGCAGCAGGTTAACAGGTGAGAGAAGAGGAATAGATGGATGAGGTGGTAGCAGTGGGAATAAGCCAATACTGAGTCTTGAGGACTGATACATGAGCATTGAGCCCCTGTGGCCTTTGGCCTCTAACAGGAATATAGGAACAGGGATAAAAAAGGCATTATACCTTCCAGAAGTATCCCTGCCAGGCTGGTCTGGGCATCTGGTTTTAGCATCACGATCTTAGACACCTTTAAGGTGTCTAAGACACCGCAAATAGGATGATGGGGGGAATCCTGAGTGTGTGATGCTGTTCGGAACTTTCTATGGATTAGCTGCTTAACTGGATATAGGTTGGGCATTCAGTGTGGGACAGTGAAAAGAATTCTGTTCTTGGAAGCCAAGAACTTGGGTTAAATCTAGATTCTGCTTGAGACTGCTGGCAAATCATTTCATTTTTTCCCACCTATGGCATTGGTGTAGTAAACCTCCAAAGTTCATTTATAGGATAAAGGATTTAGAGTTGTAAGGGACCTTAGAGATCATTTTACAGCTGAGGAAATTGAGGCCCAGGGAAGGGGAATGACTTACTTAACATCATTATTCAATAATCAATTCAGTCACTTCAGTGACTCCTTTCACCTTCAGGATCAAATATTAAATCATCTATTTGATGTTCAAAGTCCTTCTCAAGCAGGCTCCCTCCTTCCTTTCCAATCTTGTTACACACTATTTCCCATCCCCTCCTGCAATCCAGTGAGTGTCCTCTTTGCTGTTCTTTGAGAGCAGAGATTAACTATCTTTTGCTTTTCTTTGTATTCTCAGAGTTTAGCCTGGTACCTGGAACATAGGTAGTACTTAATGAATGTATGTGGACTGACAAATCATTTACATGAACATATTAACAGCTTCATGTATTCCTCTCTTTGAAAGAAAAAACAAAGAGAAAAAGTGATTCTGACCCTCCCCCCATCAGAGAGATTTTTTTTTTGGGGGGGAAGGGAGAAGATTATTTTCTTGGTCTTCTTTTGGTCATCTTGTACAGATAGACACTTATTTCAGTGTGGCATTGGGCAAGTCACAATCTAAATAAGGAGGCAGTGTGGAAGAGTGTGTAAAAAGCTGCACGTGTAATTCGGTAGACCTCAACTAAGTACCAATTGTGTTCTTGAGCCTCATTTTCCTCATCTGTAAAATAAGATTGCATTCCATGATTTCAGAGATCCCTTGAAACTGTAGAACTGTGATCCTATGACTTCAATGCCCTTTGTAAAATGGGGGAGTCCGACTAGATGATCTCTGAGGTCTAAGAATCTGCGTAACAATCTATGTATAGATTTTTTAATGGGAACTTCAGATTTTTTTAAAAAATCATTTCCTCATGCCATAGTTTTGAAGACACCCCCCCTCCATCTCATATTCCTTCTGAAGCCCTACTGGAGAGCCATGATATTAATGAGAGCAAAAGCAATCCAAGTGGCATTTTACACAATTATGTAGAGAGAAAGCTGCTGTCATGGGCAATATTGAGAAGATTTATCATTTAACTTAGAGGGAAAACTGTCAACTATTTTTACACATAGCATCCATTCCCCCTACTTTCTTAGTCTGGTGGGAATATATAATCCCGTGATGAAAGCAATGTTTTTTTTTCTTCCAACTCATCAGGTCTTTCCCCATTTTTAAATAATTCTATATATTCCCATTGCTGTCTTCTGGCAGCAGAGGGGAGGTGGCTCTGTCTCTATTTAAGCTCGTTTTGGAGTAGGCAAATCTTTACATCCCAGAAAAGATTTGTGCCTCAGTTTCCAGTTTCAGAGCAGAGATGGTGGTATTTGTTGACAAAAGCACTGGATCCAGAGTCAGAGGATATAGAATCATCTTCCACTCTAACAGTTATTACCTGAGTGATCTGGAGAAAGTTATTTAATCCCAGTAAGCCTCCCTGGTAAAATGAGTACTTTTTTATATCACGTGGCTTCTAAGGTCTCTTCAATCCAGAAAAATGCTTATTCAATCTGGGGTGTCCCACCAAGACCTGAGATCTTTTATTATTCTTTTTTTTTTTGCTTTTTGCTGAGGCAATTGGGGTTTAGTGACTTGCCCAGAGTCACACAGCTAGGGAATGTTAAGTGTCTGAGACTAGATTTGAACTCAGGTTCTCCTGACTTTAGGGCTGGTGCTCTATCCACTGTGCCACCTAGCTTCCCTTTTTATTGTTATTTTCAAATCAATGAAAAATGGAATATTGCCATTGTGTTCTATACATCCAATAAGTGCAGAATTCTTTTTGAGCCACAGTACAAGGGTATGGAAAGGGGGCCAAGGAGAATGAGAAGTACTCAGTTCCTAGAATTACCCCATTTTGATGTTGGAAGGTATCTCAGAGCTCATTTAATGCACCCTTTTTGAGTATGAGGATACATTTTAAAAATAAAAAAATCTTTTACCATATAATATCTGAAGACTGAGAAAACACAATGTTAAAATCTATCATGAATTCTAGAATTCTATTAAGTGAATTTGTATTTTGTAAATTGCAATGTAGCATTGACACAGTTGAAAAAAAATATACAATCTGCATATGTATGATATTATTTATTCAACTTGCAAAAAGACTGAGCTAATTAATGTGATCAACTAAAACACACCTGCTAAGTGGGCTGGTCCATATTTTAAGATTTCTGGTTTGTGTGAATCCACTACTTCTTAGAAGGTACTGTAGCATGTAAATAATGCAACAAAAAGTTTTTAAAATAGCCTGGGGAAAAGAAAAAGATCAAACAAGGGATAGGATCACTGTTCTGGATGTATTTATATACTATGACATTGCAGATGTGGTCTGTACACCAAAGGTCCTCACCTAATTCCTGGACACTCTGCCTTTTTAATAAAGTATAAGATTCAGATAGATTTTTTTTAGGCTGTAGTATTTCACCAGTAATTCACATTAATAAATTCATATAATAATGAAAATTAATATAATATTCAAATAATAAATAATAAAATTATGAGATTAAAAATAATTAACAATTAAGCTTGTAGACCTCAGTTTGACTGAGGCAACAACATTCATTCAGAATTTAGGGCTAGGTAAGAATTGAGGCAAAGAATGGCCTCTTTTGCATAGTCAAAAAAAAAAAAAAAAGAATACTAAAGACCTTCCTCTCCCAGATAGTTTGGTATGACTGGTTGTGAAAGAATCCATACTGGCTTTTTGACTGCTTCCTTTTCACTAACCATCCTTTTGAAGATATATTCCAGAAATTTACCAGAAATTCAAGTCAAATTCATTGATTTCTAATTTGCGGAGTTTTTTTTCCTTTTTTTTGTAGGCTATGACATTTGTCTTTCTCCACCGTTGATGTGCTTCTCTTGTTTTCCATGATCGTGTAAAGATCACTGCCTATGGTGAAACAATCATACCTGCTGGTTCTTTCAGTTCTCTGGTATATTTGTCACCAGGACCTGGTCATTTGTGCTCCAGAAGGATAGTTAGATACTCTCTTACTTATCTTGCTGTTCAACTGTCTATTGTTTGTTTTTGTCCATTTTCTCTAGCCCAAGGATTATTCTTTGGCAGAGAAAACAAGCAAAACTCTTTCATCTATTATCATCATCCCACACATCAGGAACAGTGATCCTATCACTTGTTTGATCTTTTTCTTTTCCCCAGTCTTGCTTAAAAACTTTTTACATGCTACAGTATATTCTGAGATTTAGTAGTTCTAATGCAACTATTATAGGACTGTAATAAGGGTTTATATTTTTCCATTTAGAGTGACTAACTAATCTGTTTTTGGTAAAAAGGGAGCTCTAGAAGATGACCAGATAATTGAAATTCCTTTTTATTATTATATTACATATCTGTGTCATGCTCATATTTTCCTGATCTCTTTATCTGTTTCTTCCTTCTGATTAAGTGGCCTAGAGTATATTCTCATGACCATATGTGTGTATATAGTTTTTACATCACTTTGATTTTCCAATATATTCTTCTTCCTTGTCCAACTTTCTCTTGCAAGGTCCTTTTTATAACAAATAATGGAAAAAGGAATGGGCGTAGTGGAAAGCACTTCAATAAAAACTAACCAGCACATCAGTCAAGATTTGTGGAATTCTACAATATAGTTTCCTACCAAAAAGTAGTAGTGAGATACATTTTCTCATGTCTTCTTTAGAACCAAACTTGGCCATTATTTTTAGATATATTTCTTAGATATATTCTTAGACATAATAGATTTATTTCTCCTTTTCTCTTATTTCTCACCCAATTGTTTTCTCTTTATGGTTCCTGATGTAGGGTGTATGAGTTAGTGATGTAGGTTATGTATGTCCATATGAAACTATCTAAAAGTGATTCATAGGGAGTCATGAATAGATATCTCCAAAGTTTCTTCCACTTTACTCCAAGGAAACTAATTCTTACCTGGAAGAGAGCAAGAGATTAATGCCATTAAGCTGATCTAGTCTACCATCCTCATAAAGGATATTAGACAAGAATGATATCTCTTCCCCCAACCCAAAATGTTGCTAATTTAGGGGAAATAATTTTAGGTTCAAGTTGCTTTCCTGGCCACTATTTCTTAATAGAGGATTATTCTAAGTTCTCTGTCTGTCTCTCTTTCTCTCTGTTTGTCTCTCTCTCTCTGTGTCTCTGTCTCTCCTCCTCCCATATATCTGTATCTTAGAACACTTATATACACATATATCTATATCTATATCTATCCATACATCCTATAGACATATCTATAGCTATGTGACTTCCCACCAAATGCTAGTGACACAAAGGATTAATAGTTAATATTTATCTAAGCTAATAACAAATGGAAATAATAACAGTTATAGAAATTAAAATATAACAACCTGATTTCTCTTAAGGGGAATTTCTCCAAAGTCTCTGATGTGACATACCCAAATTGCTGGCTCTGCTACATGTTGACTTTTTCCTAGGATCTTTTTCTTCCTCCAGGAACATCTCCCCGTAGAGAGAGCCTGGAACTTTATATGCTTTCTCTTGAGGTTGGAAGCCAAAAGAACAGAACCTTTCCTTTCCCAATATCTCTTCAATTCTGCCCTTTATGAAGACCCAGAGCACTGAGTAATTATTCTTTGCATCAGAGTTTTGTTTACATGCCCAGGTTTGAGCCCTAGGTTACATTGGATTTCTTCACATGAATATATCTTCTTGATGTGCAACGTTACTTTGCTCTCTTTTATCCATTTTGTTCTTTCTGAATGAGGAATATCATTCCATCCCCAATCATAGGGCCCATTCCAATCAAGTGATACTGATGGGGTAAAATTTCTCTCATTGCATTAGTTCTACTAGTTTACTCTGCTTGTCACATATATATTTATGCAGAGACATATAAGTACTTACATATAGCAATATATTTTATTTCTGGTTCCTTTCTTCATCTTTTTTCTGATTTGAATTGCTCAAAATTTCTATTGCTTTTCTTCTTTGTACCCTGTCATTACTTTCTATGGTACCAAGTTTGTTGAATATATGTAGTTAATTTTCTTCACCAATTTCCCTTTCTTTTCAGTCTAAAGTCCTTTTGATTAGATTTTCAAAATTCCAAGCAAGTAAATTTTTATTAGCCTTTTATTATGTGAACTACATTCTTAGCCAATACCTGTCATTCATATATTTTAAACTGGTGACCCCAAATCCAGTTTCCATTCAAACAATAGTTTTTTAAAAAAAATTAATAATATTTTATTTTTTCCAGTTACCTGTAAACTTTTTTTAACATTTGTTTCTTGAAATTTTTAGTTCCATCTCTCCTTTCTCCCCTCTCTGAGACAGTCAGCAATTTGATATAGATTACACATATGTAGTTAAGCAAAACATATTTACATATTAGTCTTGCAAACAACATTTTCTTAACTAGCTGGTCATTTCCTAAATCTATCATTCTCCTCTGAAATCCTATGTCTATTTAAATCCTTTTAAAAAATTCAGAATGTTACAATCCTTGGTGTTTTTTTTTCCTTCTGATAGGACCATTTCCTTCTGATAATACAGGCATCCTGAGTAAGCAGTGTTTTGATAAGTCACAGAATCACAGAATTTGTGAGTCTGGAGAGACCTCAGCAGAAAACTAGTCCAATTCACATATTATAGGACTTCTCATTATAGCATCCTTAATAAAATGGTCATCCAGTTTCTGCATGACAACTCCACATTACAAGGCAGCCCACCATATTTTCAGATAGCTCTAAAAGTTAGGAAGTTTTTCTTGCTTTCAAGCTGAAATTGACTTTTTTTCCCCATGACTTCCACCCATTGTTCCCTAGTACTGTTTTCTGGAACTAAACAGAAAAGGGCTTATTCTTCCACATGACAGCCTTTCAGTTTCAGGTTAAACTTTCCTGGTTCCTTTAAGTGATTCTCATCTGGGAGAGCATGGTGAGGAACAGTATGGTGTAACAAAAAACTTTGATCTTAATTCAGGGAACTGTAGGATTCTGGGATTTGGAATTAGAACCTTATCAATTATTTATTCATTACTTTCTCTATGTGGAAACTGAGGCCTGAGATAAAAAAGGACTCATTCAAGATCATATTGCTAGTGGCAGAATTGGGATAAAAATCTAGGTATCTATTCTAAATCCATTGTTCTTTTCACCACACTGGGTTCTAGGCCTTGTTTTGTCAAGTATATCCAGCTTGGATTCTCTCAGAAGATCTCTGGATATAGAAAAAGACTGTGCTGAGGAACAAAGAAGAAAGGGCAAATATTTTTCCTCCTACAAATGATAGTGTTCATTGGAAATCCTGTGAGGTCACAGCAGCTAGGAAGCCAAATTGTATGATCTCTACATTGGATCATTCCTGGTCACTGCCATGCAATTGAAAGGTGACAGGCACACTAGGATCTCTCTGACAAAGCCTGCCATCCAGGCCAGGCTGCTGAGAAGTCAGACATTAAGATCCTTATGTAAATGGAATATTCTTCCTTGCCCTTGATCGCCTATCCCTGATTTAGGGCTGGGTTTATTCCCCCCATTCTCACAGATTCATTGTGAGGATCCCATGGAAGAATGGATACAAAAGGAACATAAAAGGAGAAAAAGTTACTACAATGTTAGATAATCTTGTCCTTTTACCAACAGCCTGAAGTCAAGGATTGGGGAAACTTTGTACTATTTTCTTTTGAACTTCAGTGTAAACTATCACCACTGGGCAGGCAACTGGGGACATAAATACAAAAACAAAATGGTAGCTGCCTTCAAGGAACTTACAATTTACTGGGGAAGACACAGTCTGTTCATAAATACTAGATATATATGAAAACAAATACCAAGTGATACAGGTTGTGGTTACCTACTAACAAGTGAGGGATTAAGAAAGACCTTTGGAAGGAGGTGCATTTGAGACAAGCTGTAAAGGAAGCTTAGAATGATGAAGGACATTCTAAATCCTGTGGACAATCTGGGAAAAGGCATAATGATGGTAGATAGAATGTTGTGTATGAGGAACAAGAAGAAGGCAGTTAAACTGGAGCATAAAGGGTGTGAGATAGAATTATGTCTGACCAACTTGGAAAGATAAATTGAAGTCTACTTTTAAAGTACTTTAAAGTACCAAAATGATCCTAGAAGTCATAAAAAATAATAATGAAATATCTTCAGCCCATTGGTGACAATCAAATTTGTACTTTAGGAATGTTAGTTTGGGAGCAGTGAAATGGATTAAATATGCTAGATTCTGTACCTGATTCCTTCTGGATCATTTTGATATCCAGGGTATTAAGAGATGGGGAGGGAAGAAAGGAGAAGGAGGTATATCTATTAGTTCACATTTTTAATTAAATTAATTTTTTCACATAATGCAAATTCATCTTCTCACCCTCCTGCCTCCCCACTGCCACCCCCAAGTGGAAAGCAAAACCTTTTTTTTCAAATATGTAGTCCACTTGAATTCCCTTTGCTCAGTGAGAAAGCAAAACTCCCATTCCTTTCAATAGTGTGAATTTGGAAAAGGCATCAAAGATTCATCAGTGGGAGGGAGAGGCTAATTACCTATCATTTATAAAGCAAGTTAAAGTTTACAATATTAATTTATCACATCTCAATCCCTTTCTATCTTCTATCCATCCATCTACCCCACCCTTCCATCTATCTATCTGTCTGTCTGTCTATCTATCTATCCTTTTTGGGGATTAACAACAAGCCTGTGAGGTGGGAGCTATTATTAGTACTATTTACAGATAAGGAGACTGAGTGATTTGTCTGGGGTCATGTAATTAGTATCTAAGACAGGTTTGGAACTCTCCATTCCCACCATTCCATCCACTATACCACCTAGAATTGCTTTCTATGCCAATGAACTAACTAGCTATTGTAATCTGAGCTTGGGGTGGGGTGAGGGTGGGGTGTGGAAAGAATACTTGATCTGCAGACAAAGGATATAGGTTTGAACTTGGCTCTGCTCCATACTTAGTTGGGAGCTCCTAAGCAATTGTTTTCTTCTCTTTGGTCCTTAGTTTACTTCTCTGTAAAATGAGTGGGTGTGACTAGCTCTCACCAAGGACCCTTCCAGCTCAGAATCTGATGCCATCTTAAAAGAGTCCCCCAATGGCAGCCCAGTACTGTGCTTGTACAGTGCCCAAAAGGCCATGTGACTTCCTATTGTGCCAGTCCAATAAATTGTCAGTAATTTGCTGACTGCATTTGATACACATTTGAAAATAATCTAAGGCACATTTTCCTTGTAGTAATCTGTCTGTTCACCCATATTATAGAAATGTGTGGTCTATACTACAAACCTTTGACATGTTTCTCCACACATTGCCCACTTCTGTTAAGCGTATGCTGAGTTTAATTATCTTTGTTTGAATGCTTCCTTTTCCTTCCTCTTCCTTTAGCTCTCAATAAAGCTGAAGTTGAGGAAGGGGGAGAGATAGAAGTTAAGATGGCAGCTTCCAACCATGGTTAGAATGTATCTGTAGGGAACAGAAGGACCTGGGCTAATGTAATTGTGATCACATGGCTGTGTTGTGGGGTGGTTATTGCATCTTTTCAGCATTTCCCCTTCTTACTCCATGGAGTAACATCATTAAGTTATCTTACTTCCTTTCCAGCTTCAACTTCCAGGATTCATAAATTCATAGATTTAAGCTAGAAGAGGCTCAGAGAGGTTATCTGGTTCACGATTCCTATTTTATAGATGAGAAAAAATAAGACCCAGCAAATGTTAAGTCATACAGATCACAAGTAACAGAGCTGACATTTGAACCCAGGTTCTCTGTCTCCAAATCCAGTGTGCTTTCTGCCACCTAATCTTCCCATTTGGTATTTCATAAGATGCATGCAACCTGGGGCTTAATGAATACTCAGGTAGAAAAAAAAAGAAGATTCCAGGTTGAAGAAAGAACCAGCCAAATCTAGACCCATTTTAGCAAGGGGGGCTGGTGGGGAATCTTGTTTTTATTGTACTCTTTCTCTTTTTCTCTGTGGGTCTTACTTCACTTTTTTTCCTTACCCTTTGCCCTTCCATTCTGACTGAAAAAAGAAAGCTATAGAGAGGTGCCATTATCCATCTGCTGCACCACCAGCCATTCCCTAGGCCAGCCCTCATGACCCCTTCTCCTCCTTTGGCTCATTGGCTGAAGGGTGATAAACCCCATGACTGAAGTAAGTTTTTCTGAGCCTGTTGAGTTCTTCCATTTCTAAATCTATGATGGAGGGACAGGACACCTGTGGTCAGGCAGAGATGCTCAGTTTGATGGAAAGATTCAATTTACCCAGGCTTAGCAAAGGCTAACTTCTAATTCTCATTTTGGAATAAGCTTTCAATTAGTCCAATTTTTGTTTCTTGTTTTTGTGGGGGAAACTTTCCCATCTGGCCATTCAGCTGCCTGAGACTACTTCATCTGGAGCTTCTGATAGGACTCTGAGGGGACCAGATGATAGATTCCAATCTGGAAAACCATTCAAGCCCTGGGGATCTTGAAACTCCTCAGTTCGGATATCCTGAGTCATTAAAGGGAGTTCCGAGGGAGTTCCGAGCAGGAGGCTGGAACAATAGTTTAGCACTTGGACTATCACAGGGAGCCTGCATTGGATAGGAGTAGCTCTCTGGGATGGATGTAGGGGTGGAGTTTCCTTGTCATGATAGGTCTGTTGGGCTGAACCTGACCAAAACTCAGCAAATGTTTATTCCCTTTTCCATGAGAATCAATGAGATGGAAAAATATTGTAACTATTCAAAGAGATCCAGTGATGAAGAAAGAAGCTAGGTGCCTCAGTGGATAGAGTGCTGGATCTGGAGTCAAGAAGATCTGAGTTAAAATCCAGCTTCAGATACTTACTAGCTGCATGTCTCTGGACAAGTTACTTAACCACTGTGCCTTAATCCACCAAATAAGGAAATGACAAACCAGTCCAATATCTTTCCCAACAAAACTCTAGGTCCATGGGATCATGAAAAATCAGACCTATCTGAATGATGAGTGATGAAGAGGGATTCTCCATTATATACCAATCAGAAGCTGTGAATCCGGAGGGGGAGGTACATCCTTCTCCAGGCAGGACTGATTCATTACTTGTATTAGTGCTCTTAATAGGATGACCAATTGGTTAGTCATCCTCCTTGTCATACAAAATACAGCAGGTGTTGCTAGGTGCTCCTGGGAGCAGAGGTGGTGACCCTCATCACCATCTGGCACAGTCTACCTCTCCATTTGTTTCTCTCACTCCTCTACCACAGAATCTTTCACTCTAATCAGATTTGTCTTTTCACTGAACTCAGAATCTAAGTTGGGTGCTTATATTTTAAAAAGTTTTTTTCAGTGGCAATATTTTATCCATTTTAGCCATTTTAGATGGAAATTATTCTTAAGCGTATTTTCCACTTTTCTGATTTAATTTTTACTACTATTGTTGCTTTTTTTCTCACACTAGTCATCTCCCCTTTAACATCTTTCCCTTATCAAGGAACCTTCTTTTGTAACAAAGAATAACATTTAAGCAAAACTAACCTACAGGGCAACCATATCTGTATACCATTTTCCAGGTCAATAACTTCCACTTCTCTATTTTCTCTAATAACAGTAACTAGCATTGATATCATGCTTTAGTGTTTATAAAGCTTGTATTATTTTATTGACCAATCTTCAGAACAGCCCTATGAATAAGGTAGATGCTATTATTAGCCCCTTTTATGGATATAAATAATTTAAATGACCTGCCCAGGCTCATACAGCAAGTGTTTGGGGCAGAATTTGAACTCGGGTCTGCCCTATTCATAAACTATCTCCTAAATCACCTCACTTTTCTACCAAAAGGCAAAACTCATGTTTCATTATCAGTTCTCCATGATTGAGACTGTTCATTATAATTCATCAGAGTTCCACTGGCTTTTTGGGTTGTCATCATTTACTATCCCATGGTCAATGAGTATGTTCTTCATTCTCGTATCACTTCTTAGACATCTTTCCCTGTTTCTCTCAATTCCTCAATGTCTTTGTCTTTCACAGCACAATCATATTCTATTACATTCATGTTCCACAATTTGCACAGCTATTCTTTAATCGATGGGCACCTATTTTCCTTCCAGTTTTTTTGCTACTGTGGAGAGTGCTGCTATGAATATTTCATCATATCTAAGAACTTTATTTCTGTCATTAATCTCCTAGGTATATGCCTAGTAATGGGATCAATGGAGCAAAAGGTATGGACAGTTTGGTGACTTTATGTATATTCTTCCAAACTGTTTCCCAGAATGGTTAGACCAATTTGCAGCTCCATCCATGATACATTTGCATTTCTGCATTAATTATCGCAATATGGTGCATAAGTATCAGACTTTGAGTCAGGAGACCTAGGATGAATTCTACCTAAGATGCTTACTAATGTGTATAACTCTGAATAGATACTAATCTTATTGACCCTCATTTTTTATCTGCAAAACAGGATAATTATGCTTCTATTCCCTACATCATAGGGTATTTACAAGTATCCAAGTGCTATCCAAAAGGAAGTTGTTTTGGCTTTGTTAGTTACCTTTTGAAGTGGTTGTTCAGTCACTGAAAAAGTCTTTATTAAGTACCTACTATATGTCAGGCACTGTATTAAGAGCTCAAATCTTTAAGTAACTTAAATTATATTTAGAGATGTAAAAGACATGTAAAGACAGAATACATGTAAAGTAAATGTAATATAATTTCTGAGCAGGGAAACCCCTAGCTTCTTGTAGGCAGTGGTACTTAAACTGAGCTTAGAAGAAAGCCAGAGATTCTATAAGGGAGTGTATTCCATGGATTGTGAGGGGTAGGGGGGATAGCCTGTGTAAAGTATGGAGGTGGGAGATGAATGTTATATATGAGAAAGAGCAAGGAGGTCATTTTGACTGGAACATTGAGTTAACAGGAAGTAATGTGTTATAAAACAAGAAAAATAGGATGGAGCCAGATGAAAAAGGGCTTTAGATACCAAACAGAGGAATTGGTATTTTATCTTAGTGTTATTAAGGAGAGTCACTGAAGCTTCCTGAACAGAGATATGACATAGTTAAACCCATGCTTTCTGAATATCAATTTAGCAGCTGTGTGGAGAAGAGTTTGGAGAGGGGAAAGATAAGTGAGAGTTCCAATTAGGAGAAGATTATAATATTCAAGTAGGAGGTGATGAGTGATTGAACCAGGGTTGATGGCCACATGAATGGAGAAAGGGGGATGAAGGTGAGAAATAATTTGAAGGAAGAATCAATAAGACTTGCAGTTGAATGGGTGAGGGAGAGTGCAGAATTGTGAATGTCTCCAAGGAGTAATTGAACTTGATAAAAGAAGGATTCATTGTAGAAATAGAGAAATTAGGAAGATGAATGAGTTTGGGAGAAAGATAATGGGTTATATTTAGGACATGTTGAAGTTAACATGCCTGTGGGACATCCAGTTGGAAATGTCCATTAGGTAATACAAAATAAGAACTGAAAATTCAGGAGAAAGATTATAGAGATCATAGTCTTCTATGTAGAGATGAGAAATTAATCAAAGGGGTTAAAGTGTGCTTGTGTCTGTCAAAGAGAGAGAGAGAGAGAGAGAGAGAGAGAGAGAGAGAGAGAGAGAGAGAGAGAGAGACAGGCAGACAGTCAGAGACAGAGAGAGGAAGAGATAGAGAGAGATAGATATAGAGATAGAGAGGCAGACAGAAAAAGAGAGAGAGAGACAGAAGAAAGAGAACCTTGAATAGTGCTAGAGCTAAACATCCATACTCCCCCCAAAAAGCAGATGTCTTATAGGAGAACTGAGAAAACAGGTTCATGAAAAGCCAGGGAGGAGTATACAGGAGGAGAACACGATCAGCAATGTCAACTATTGCGGTGAGGTCAAGAACAATAAAGACCAAGAAATGTCCAATAGATCTGGCAATTATAAGGTCAATGATTACTTCAGAGAAAAGTTTCAGTTGAATGATGAAGTCAGAAGCCAAATTACAAAGGGTTGGAAAGAGAGTGAGAGGAAAGGAAGTAAAATAAGTGAGGAAAGAGCTTTTTTTTAAATTGACTTTTAAAGGAAAGAAATGATAATATCTGGGGGGGCTGGACGGGTCAAATGAAGGCTTCTTCTTAAGGATGACAGAGAATGGGGAGAGCAGGGCAATGTGTAGACAGCAGAGAAAAAGCCTGTAGATAGGGAGAGGCTGAGGTTAAGGAGAGGGGAAATGATGGTGAGGGTAATCTTCTGGAGAAGATGGAAGGGAATGGGAACAAGGATACCAAGAAGTACAGTTGGTCTTGGATAGAAGAAGGATGATTTTTTTTTATCAGAGAATAGAAGTAAATAGGAGAAAACTGGAGATGACATCAAGGGATTTTGAGATTTAGAATACTCGTGGCTGATGGCTATTTTGTTTTTGGTAAACTATGAGACAAGTTCCTCTACTGAAAGGAAAGAGTGAGGGAAATGATGTGGAAGACTTATAGAAAGGGGAGAAAGTTTGGAACAGCTACTGTGCAGAATATGATGGAGACTTGATTAAGGAAAAGTAAGAGGATTATCTTGTGAGAATGAGAACTGAATTGTGATTAGCTAATATAAATTTATAGTGAGTCCAACCATTGGTGTGCAATTTTTTCCACCATTCTCCTCAGCAGAATATAACTATGAAGGGAGGAAATCAATGGTGGGAATCTTCCAAATTAGTTTGAAAAAGCATTGGCAGTGATCACACTAGGGGCAAGAGATTAAAAATATGGAATAATATCAAATTGAAATGATTATGTAACTAGGACCAAGATGAGAAAGAAAGGAAGGTGAAAGCAAAGTAGATATAGTGGCCTGAAGAACATTGACTAGAGAATAGATTTAGGCCTAAGGGGTTGCCCGACTTTCCGAGAATGGCATGTGAACATAATAGAATGTTCTTATGCCATGAGAAATGACAAAAGACAGTTTCAGAGGAAACCAGGAAGACCTCTGTGATCTGTTGCAGAGTGAACTTAGCAGAACTGTGAGAATAATATACAAAATGACAACAATATTAGAGAGAAAAACAGTTTTGAAAGACAATAGAACTATGATTAATGCAATCATAAACCACAAGTCCAGAGGCCTGCAGAGAAATTATACTGTTCACCCCCTTCCAAAGAGATGGGAAAAACATTTTTGAACATGGTCAGTGGGGGAATTTGTTTGCTTGATTTTGTATGTTTGTTGTGATGGTATTTTTTTTCATTCATTTGACAAGGACAGTGGGAGAGACAATAAATATTTGCAAAAATAAATTCATAATTTTAAAAAATAAAAGTTAAAAGAAATAACTCATAAGGAAGTATGGAATGATAAGAGATTATGACTGGATAGAGGAATTTCAAAGTTCTTGGTCCTAGAAGTGGGACATTTGTAGATTGTGGTAAGATAAAGGATGTGACTTTCTGAATATGGTTGAGAAAGGGAATGAAGGAAATGAATCCTAGGGAGGCTATGGTGTTTTATGGTAATATGACTAAGCATGTCTATGTCCTTTGGTAGAAGGGTAGCAATGAGGATGGAGATGAAGACTATGAGCTAGAGATTGAACCTTGAGGGAGACAGGGAAAATGATTAGGGTAAGGGTGAGGAAATTGATGTCTGTAAATAACTGCTCCCAGGTTCTTAATTTGAGAAATTCACTTTCCTAGACCAAGACTGAGGGAAAAAACTGGTTGCAGAGTAATGGCAACAAGAGAGTCTGGAGATGCTATTAGAGATTTCCCTGTAATAGGACTTTTATAGGTGTTTTATAGAAGGGTTGTATGTCATCTTTTCTTTGTATTTAATAATCTAGTGCCTATACATAGTCTAGGGAAGCCAGGTGGCTCAATGGGTAGAGTTCTGGACTTGGAATCAGGAAGACTCAATCAAATGTGGCCTTAGACATATATTACTTGTGTGACCCTGGGCAAGTCACTTAATTAAATTAATTTAATTTAATTTAAAACTGATTTGCCTCAGTTTCCTCACCTGTAAAATGAACTGGAGAAGGAAATGGCAAACCACTCCATTATTTCTTGCCAAGAAAATCCCAAATGGGGTCATGTAGAGTCGGGCATGAAAGGAAATACTCAACAACAAAGTACATTGCCAGTAATCAGTAAATAGCTGATTGATTGAAACAGGCAATTCTTTTTTTTCCACTTAATAGTATTTTGTTTTTTCCAATTATATGTAAAAATAGTTTTCAACATTCACTTTTATAAGATGTTGTTCCAATTTTCTTTCTGTTTCTCTCTCCTCCTTTCTTTTAAAGATGGCAAGCAATCCGATATACGTTATACACATAGAGTCATACTAAACATTTCCACATTAGTCATGTTGTAAAAGAAGAATCAGTACCAGAGGGAAAAGCCAAGAGAAAAAAACCCAAAACATCTGCATTCAGACTACATAATTCTTTGGATGTGGTTAGCATCTTCTATTGTGAATCTTTTGAAACTATCTTGAATCATTGCATTGCTGAAAAGGCTAAATCTGTCATAATTGATCATCATCTCTTGTTGTTAGTGTGTCTAATGTTCTCCTGGCTCTGCTCACTTCCCTCAGCATCAGTTCATATAAGTCTTTACAGGTTTTTCTTAAAGCTGCCTGAAGCAAGCAATTCTTTTAAATATTCTGACCCTTGACCTTGTCAAAACGTGCACTATGCTTGAATTTAGGGGGATTCCAAGAGGCTAATTAAAACCTCCTCCTCCTATGCAGCAATAGTGGATATGAGCAGAAATTCCACCAACATTTATGTGTATATGGGGGTCAAGTTGGGCTTGTGAAATATCTGTTTTCTTAATGTGTCTATAAGCATCATGTGTTCATAATTTCTGAAAGGGTATTTTGAATATACATTTCCTACTAGTATGCAAATGATTGAGTTACAAGTATTCTTTCCCAAAAGTAGTGTACCGTGGAGTAGAGTAATATTTTTCCCTCATAAAAAGTAGACAAGATGATACAATTGCTTTTTCATTATATTTATGGTACTTATGGATGCAGTATGTATATTATGCTGAAATTCAGCATCTTGCTATACATTTATTTTTATAAAGGTCTAAGTTTATTATATCATTTGGATCTGCACAATCTTGTTTTTGCACAAAAGTTTTATAAAGAATGTGTATATTCTACTTGCCAAATATGAGGAGAAAAAGGAACGTATGAAAGCATCAGCAAACATGATCTTGGGAGTCAAGTGGTCATTGGATTTTTTTTTTTATATGATGCCTGAGAGTCGGAAAGTCTGGTGTTCTTCAGTCCACCAGGGATAAGTTCTTTTCGATGGTGCCTGCAGTGTAAAAACATTACTTTTCATCTCTTATTTTTGTGTTAAAGAAATGGTTCTGTTGAAATTTTCACCTGCTGTGTAACTGAAACTCAATTACTTACAATTTATATTTATAAAATTCTGGAGGTCATTTTTGAAAACAAGAGTGTTCTGGATTAAAATATTTTTGTATAAGTAACAAGTCATAAACACAGTTGTCTGAAGCTTTACAAAGTTCAAATAGTAGTGTGCATTATCAGTATAGTTAATTAAATCTTACTATTTAAAATGTATGTTCACCTTGTTAGGAAGTTATAAAAATAGATAATTAAATTCTCTAAATTTAAAAAAAGCTCTACCCTCTAACCACTCCAAGTATTTCTATTCTGAGAGTGTAAGTTTGGGGTATAGAGGCAACATCTGAGGGATAGGTAGGATTGATTAGCCTAAGTTTAAGCCTTTGCTAAAAGGAAAAGAAGGAAGTAGTGGATTTTGATGGCTATGAAGACTAATTAGTTCAGTTCTTATAGAGAAAAATTAGACTAAGTTCAAGTATACTTTAAATTCAGTAGCTCACATTTAATAGCCTGTTTCTGTTTATAAAAGGGGATGTACATAAAGTCAACTATCCCTAATGGCAGAAACAGGCTTGGACTCGAATGCAGTGCTCCTGACTCACTCATAGCTTCTTTCTCTACACTATCCTAGCTCCAAGGTGCCCCTAGTTAAATTTGGGCAATCTGCTTAACCACTTTCCGCCTCAGTTTCCTCATCCGTAAAATAGAGATAAAAATAGCACTTATCTTATGGGATTGTGGTGATGATCAAATGAAATGATAGATGTAAAGTACTTCATAAACCTTAAAATGCTACATAAATGCTAGCTTTATTATCAGGAGACAGCAGGGGTTGAAAAACTGAAGGTTTTGCTGAAGCTTTGACTAGAGGCATGAAGATGCAGAAAGCTGGAGAGTTTGCTATGACTGAGAAGAGAGTTATAGAGAGACCAGCTGCTGCGCAGGACAGAGAGAGGTCACACTGTCCCCCTGGGAACCATGCTGTTTGCTCCAGCTCTGCCTGCTGAGAGGATGGATCTCTGGGAGCAGAGAAAAGGGGAAGGTCTGGCTGTGGATCTGTCCACCTTCTACTGACTGGCTTTCTGATCCCTCATCAGCAACCTTTAGCAGTCAAGAGCAAATGGGACCAGGAGTCTCAGAGGACCAACCCATTGTTATCTGTTCTCAGTGCCTAGTAAAGTCCCTGGCACATGATAGGTGCTTAATAAAAATTTTTAAATTACATCAGAACAAAAATTAAAAAGCCTGGGCTCTGGTCTTGGATCTGTCCTTTACTACATATGGGATTCTGGGCTTGCCACATACTATTTCAGGGTCTTTCTTGTTTCATCTGAGAACAGGGTTAATGATACTGCACAGTGCTACCATTTCTCATGATTGTTGTGGAGAGAAAGAATTTGAAGGACTGAAAAATGCCCCCAAACGTTCGGTATTAACAAGAGATCAGAGAGTTAAAGCTGAGACAGACTTTTGAGGTCTTCCAGTCTTCCATCTTATTTTATAGCTGAGTAAAGGGAAACCCACAGAAGTTGAGTTGTTACTTGCCCTAGGTCACACAAGTAAGTAAGGAGAAAAGCCAGAATTCAGACTCAGATCCTGTAGCTCCTAATCAAGCATGCTGTCCATACGGTTATTACCTTCTCCATTAGAGGCAAGCTAGGGTGAAACAAGTTAATGGGCCTAGCAGATTGACTGCTGGATCTGGGTTCAAAATTGTTCTTTCTTACTCGTTGTGGCAACGGACAAATCATTCATCTCAATTAGAATTAATAGTATATGTAGCTCATAGGTTGGTTGAGTAGCTCATATTTTCGTGATGTGTGCAAAGTGCTTTGCAAACTTTAAGATACTATCTAAGGGTTAGTTATTGTTGCTATTATCTGGAGGAAAATAGCATGAAGCAGAAGTAAGTTGTTGCAATGAAATGTATCACTGCTGTCTGTAAGAATGAGGATGATGGGCGCCTTGTGAAACAGGTGAGGAGGCAAAGACTTGCTAAGACAGAATCCATTCCTGTGTTCTCATGGTCTCGTCAACTTTTTTTTTTAATTTCTTCCCTACCCCTCCTCATTAGAGCTCTGGAAGCCTCAAAGGCAGAACTTCTTAAACTTTTTTCATGTATGTCCCCTTTTCACCTGAGAAATTTTTTATGCAGCCCCAGGTACATGAGTATATAAAACAAGTATACAAATCAAGCACTTATTGATAATAAATCATAATTACAGGACCCCAACATTCAGTTATATGATTCATATGAGGTTGCACCCACAGTTTCAGATGCTTTGCTCTAGGTGACTTTTATTCTGATCTCTTGAAAACCCAGCAAGGGCTAGATTTCTGGCTCTAAATAAATATGCATCTGTATATGTACATACACATGTGTTTATATCATGTGTATTTTTGTATAGGTAGTATTCATCCATATTTATATATACATATATACACATGCATATATATATGTATATATACACATGTATGTATATATACATATACACACATGCATATATATACATATATACATATATATATATATATATACCCTCTACCCCAAACTACTGATAGCATGGAAGTTACTATTTTTGCCCTTGATCCTCAGTGCCTCCTATAGGACCAGAAAGTCCTTAATAAACATTTACTGAATAAAACCATAGGGTGGTGAGTAGAAGAGCTTGTTTTGGGGGATTCCCTTTGTAGAGGGGAGTATTCCATTGTGGCTGCCTCACATAGAAAAGGTGCCACAGAGCTCTCCTTTTGTATCCCAGGCTTTTTGACAGATTCCATTGAGATGATCAAACATGGCGCCCCAGGACATCATCCAATCAGGAAGCATTTATGAAGTTCTTTTATGTGTCAGGCCCTCTGCTAGGTGCAGAGAATACAAAGACAAAAGCCAAATAGTTCTTTCCCTTAAGGAGCTGTATGAGACAAATCTGTCAATATGTGTCTTTATACAGAATAGATGCAAAGCAGTTTTTGCTTTGCTAACAGGATGAAGGAGCAGGGATGAGGAAAGACGTCATGTAGAAGGTGGTTCCTGAACAAAATCTTAGAGAAAACTAGGGATTCTATAAGGTAGAGGTAAGAAAGAGTTTCTGTTATAGGTATAGGGGCCATCCAGTGGGGGCAAAGGCATTAAAAGGGAAGATGGATGGTCCTGTGAAAAACAGTCAAAAAGCCAGTGCATCTGGTCTGTGCTGTGAATAAAAGGGAAATATATGTGATAAAGATGCAAAGGTATTAAAGCCAAGTTTTGAAGAACACTGAATGCAAAAACAGTACCAAAAGGGCTGGCCAGGACAGTTGTGGTGAGGGGCAGTTTTTATTCCAGAGGTTCAACCTCAAAGGCAGCCTCTCCAGAAGCATCCTGAGAATGGCAAACCATGAGCTAGAGCCTCCAAGGACTCAAGCCCCTTCTTCTCTTTTTATTCCACCCCACTTCTCCTCCCATCAACATAAATGATTTCAAACCAAATTCAACAAACATTGATTGAGTTCTTACTATGGGCAAAGGCATCTACTAGATATTAGGCGATATTTTTCAAAATGAATTCTTTATCCTCAAGGAACTTATATTCCCCTGGAGATATAACATAAATGCACTTCTTTAAATGTAAAACTGTATATAGTAAGATAATTTAGGAGTAGAGAAATATATATATATGTGTGTGTGTGTGTTTATATATATATATATATATATATATATTTGTTCAATCATTTTCATTCGTGTTTGATTTTGCATTCAGCTCAACCCATTTGAGGTTTTCTTGGCAAAAATATTTTAGTGTTTGCCATTTCCTTCCTACAGATTAGGAAACGGAGGCAAACAGAGTTAAATGACTTGCCCAGCATCACACAGCTAATGTCTGTGGTCACATTTGAATTTAAGAAGTTCAAATTCAAGCCCAGTACTCCATCCACTGAGTCACATAGATACCATTTATTATTATTATTAACTATTAAGCACTACTTTGTACCAGATCCTATACTCCTTCCAGTCACTCCCAAGTGAATGCTTTCATCTGTCATTGTTTTATATCTATGCCCATCATTTGTTAAAGCTGCCAACAACTAGTTGTGGGAACATTAGCATATCATTTTCCTTCTCTAAATCTCAGTTTCTTCATCTGTAAATTGGGGATACTGGTACTGGTAATAATATGCCTTTTGGCTTTAATTCCATGATTTCAAGTTGCTTGGCCCTTCCCCATTTCCCTTCTACTCCTTCCTATCCTCCCAACCAGACTTCAGCCATGGTATCTTTATTCCTACTTTTCCTTCTTTCCCTATCTCCATTACCTCCAATCCTTCCACTAGTTGCTAGCAAGTGGGCTCAGGAGGTGGCAGCCATTGGGCCACTCAGCCATTCAGATTTTTACCTTTCGCCTTTCTTTATCCACAGGAACCATGAAGTGCCACATATCCACCAGCCACCTCTTCTTCTGGCTTTTCGTGGTCAACTCTGGATGCTGGGGTAAGTCTAGTCCTTTCTCTATCTGTGACCAGTCTGAACTTGGAGATCAGACTGATGACCTGAATGGTCAAGAGTTTAGACTGATAGATGATCACACCAGATGGAGATGCCACATGACTCCTAAGAATCAGTACCTTCTGGCCTCTGCTTTATTATTACTTTATTGTGTCACCTAAAACAACATGCTTATCAGTAGATCTCAGCCTTCTCTACAATATGGAGCTAAGAATATCTTCTTCCTTAAGGTCTTGGACTCCATGGAAAACCAGGAAAGACAGTCAAATTATTCAGGCTCTGAGTGGGAAGTGCTGCTTGTTATACAGTAGGCTCCCCTTTTTCTCTGGAGCAGTTGTGAGCCCCAGGATCATTTTTCTCTATATACCCATGAACATTCTCTTGTGAAAAGCCAGATCCTGCCTCTTTTCTCCCACCTACATACTCTGGTTCATTTGGCAGGAGAAGCTGTCCTCCATGATATGACCTTTTCCCTCCTCCATGGAACCTGGAACCTCTGGAGATGGCAAGGGAAGCAGTGGGATTAGGGCAACAGGTGTGCACTACAGAGCCTTGCAAGGACCAGGGCTTCTCCTGGGAGGAATATGAATACAGGTGTGCATAGAGACATCACCAAACATGCCTGCAGAGGCAGCCATGGGCAACAGGAGGCCCTGTTACCTTTGAGCACAGCAGCTGGCTAGCCTCCTTCCCCTAAGAGAAAGCCCCAGAGGAGCTTCTCAAGCTTTGCATTCTTTATAGCAGGGGTTCTATTCATGGGTCTGTGAAGTCCATGAATCTGGGTGGGGAGAAACACAACACTTCTTTATTTTCACAAACTTCTAATTGAAAATTTCCATTTCTTTCAATTATCGATGTAGACCCCAAACTTTATTCTGAGAAGGGATTGAGAGGTGCCATTGTGCCACTTCCCAAAGATGTCCAAGACCCCAAAAGTTTAGAACCCCTGCTTTATAGTGATACAGTTATTGTGGGATTGATCTCTATGAAAGTGCTTTTAGCCTTTTAAGCAAAGGTGGCCCATAAATCCAAGGTGAGATTCCCAATAGGGAAGAAACTAAGACACAGAGAGGTCACCAGAGCTGGGCCTAGAACTGTTGTTCTTAACTTATTGAAAAAAAATTTTAATTAATTTTTTTTAATTTTTAAAATCTATTTTTTCTTAACTTTTTTGTATTATGCATCTGATGAAGTCTTTGGGACCCTTCTCAGAATAATATTTTTAAATGCATAAAATAAAATATGCAATATTACCAAGAAATACATTATATTATGATGTGTATATATGTATATTATAAATGTGTATATGTGTGTATGTCTATATCTAAATATCTATATCTATCTAGCTCTATAAATCTCTACTATCTATCTATCCCTGACACTAGACCCCAGATTAAGAACCCCTAGATATAAAGGTAGAAGCCACTAATTTTTGTCCCACTCTGCTCTTCTAGCTGGGAGACTTCCCTGCTTAACCCAATTTCTTAATTCTTTCTTTGTTTCTTTCTGATCTGGTTGATCCTGTCCAATAAGTACCTTGGCATTTTTTGTGAGTTGCTCAGTCAGTGGAATGTGCTGCAGTTTAATTTGAAATCTTATCCTTAACCCCATCCCTACCTTGATTCTTTAAAAAACAGATTTTTTTGTATTTTTATTATTTAATTTTTTCCAAATATGCATAAAAACAATTTTTAACATTCATTTTTTAAAATTTTGAGTTCCAGATTCTCTTTCTCCCTCCTTCCCCTCTGCCCTCCCTGAGACAGCAAGCAATTTAATATTGGTTATACATGTGCAGTCATGCAAAACATATTTCCATATTAGTCATGTTGTGAAAGCAAACACAGGCCAAAAAAAGCCCTACAAAAATACAGAAAGTGAAAAATAGTATGCTTTGATCTGTGTTCAGATTACATCAATTCTTTCTCTAGAAGTGGGTAGGGCAGGGGGTAGCTAGATGGTGAACGGATACATCATTAGCCCTGAAGTCAGGAGGACCTGAATTCAAATCTGTCTTCAGACACTTAACACTTCCTAGCTGTGTGACCCTGGGCAAGTCACTTAACCCCAATTGCCGTAGCAAAAAAAAAAAATTAAGAGAAGTGGGTAGGGTTTTTCATCAAGAAACCTTTGAAATTATTATAGATCATTGTAATAATCAGAGTAACCAAGTCTTTCACAGATGACCACCATACAACATTGCTGTTACCATTCCAATGTTGTTCTGATTCTATTCACTTTGATTTGCATCAGTTCATTTAAGTCTTTCCAGGTTTTTCAGAAATCATGCTGCTCATGATTTCTTTTATAATACAATAGTCTTCCATTATTATCCTATACTACAACTTATTCAGCTGATCCCCAATTGATGGACATCCCCCCAATTTCCAATTTTAAGCCACCACAAAAAAGTTGCTGTAAATATTTTTGTACATATGGGTCCTTTTCTTAATTTCTTTGGGATATAGACCTAGTGATTACTCCCCTCATGCTTGCCAGCTAAATCAAACCTACCTATGCCTCCATGGTCCTCAGCATTTTCCCAGAACACTTGATCCTGCTGGTGTCTCCATTCTCCTCTCTTCTCTCTGTTGTATCCAGGAAGCATTTCCATTTTCCATCTGCTGACTTTATTGAAGAAACAAATTGGAAAGGGGGATTGAATGAAATCAGTCTTGCCTCTGGATCCCTCCCTAGCCAACTGTATTTCAACATTTCAACAAGTACTTATTAGGTATATATTGTGCCAACTATGCATTTGTGTGAAGGCCTGGATATACAAAGACAAAAATGAAACAGTACCTGCCCTCAAGGTGCTTAAATGGAAGAGTTAGCTTGCTGTTTTATGATATTTCTAGGTGATCCTGCTCCAATAGGCAAGTGAATTTCTGAAAAGTGTCCAAACTGGAAAGAATTTGTTTCATTCAAGTTTATAACCTGACAATTATAGCTTTGTAATTGGTACTCACAAGCTTCCAGGCCCCATTCCATACCCTTCATCCCTCTTCTAGCATGATGGGATATCATGAACAGGGTGGCGTTCATCTTTTCTATCTGCATGTGGTTGCATCTCCCAAGGCTCTGTCCTGGATCTTTTTCTTCTATACTATTATATCAGCTGCCCTCATTGATTCACTTTTCATTTCTTGGCAGATGGTTCTCAGATCTGGTTGCCCAACTTGAACCTGTCTCCTGACCTCCAGTCTCATCTGAAACTAACTGGAAGTCCTACAGACATCTTAAGCTCAGCACATCCCAAACTGAATTCATCATCCTTTCTTTCCAAACTCTCCCCTCTTCCTAACTCTTCTTGCTGTTGTGAAGGACACTACTATCCTCTCAGTCCCCTAGGCTTGTAACAGAGAGGTCATCTTCCGTGTCATACTCTCTCCCCCAATCAATTGTCAAGTCCTGTCATTTCAATTTTTTTTGACATATCTCATCTCTGCCATCTTCTCTCTTCTGACATTGCCATCACTCTGATGCAAGCCCCTCATCAGCACACACCTGGGCTAGTTCAACAGTCTGCTGCCTAAAGCTTCTCATTTCTTATACTCTCCTGTCAAATTAATTTTCATAAATTTTGGGTCTGACCAGGAAAACCCTCTATTCAGTAAATTCCAGTGGTTTTCTGTTATTTCCAGGATCAAATGCAGAATCCCATTTGGCTTTCAAATCCTTCACACCCCAGCCCCTTCCTCCCTTTCCAATCCTTTTATACTTTACTCCCCTCCACATGCTGTAGGACAAAATGACACCGGGCTCCTTGAAGTCCTTGAATAAGATACTCTCGACTCCATGAATTTTCAATGGCTGTCCACTCATGCCTAGAAATGTTTCCCTCTGCATTTCCTCACCTTGGCTACTTTGGTTTAAATCTTCTACAGAAACTGTTCCTACTCCTCCTTAATCTTAGTGCCTTCCCTCTGAGATGACCCTGATGGATGCCATTTACAGCTTGTTGATACATACTTGTTTGCCTACCATCTCTTCCAATAGACTGTGAGCATCAAGAGAACAAGGACTGTCTCCTCTTTGGTTGTTTGTCTGCCTTTCCTTGTATTCCCAGCACTTAGCATATGACAGGTATTTAATAATTGCTTATTGACTGACTAAAAATGAGGAGTTAAAGAACTTTCCCAGAATCACACAAATCCCTGAGGCTGTATTTGAACTGAAATCTTCCTGATACCAGACCTGGCAATCTATCCATAATGCCACCTAGCTTGGGCACACTAAGGTCTAGCTTTCATTTTGGATCAGGCAAGCCATAACATAACACTTCTCTGTAGGCCCCTTGCCAGAATCCATATTTCCCCTAGTTTATTCTCTGTGGGCCCCTGTATGTCTTCTCATTATTGACATTATTCACTGAAAGTTTAGGAAAACCTCCATGTCCTGGTGGGATGACACAAATAACTCCATATATTTCATTGTTCCCTGTCCAAGGAAGCATCCTAGAATCATGGGTGTGGGACAGATTGTCTTCTGGAATTAGGGAAACTGGGTTCAAACTGTGTCTTGTGTCACCTTGGGCAAATCATGTAACATTCTTGGGTTTCCATTTCCTCTTCTTCAAAATGAGGAGATTGTACCAGATGGCCCATGAGGTCACTTCCAACCCTACCTCTATGAGCCTTATGACTAGAAGGCTCCCGAGGTTCTTTCTTGTATCAGAATCTACGGACTTGGCCTAAAACACTCAAAAAGAACACATTTTCTAATATACACTTCATTATTCTATTTCTGCTGACACTTGGATTCTCTTCAGCCCATTGTCGGGAACAGCCAGTACCCGGAGCAGCAAAGCCAAGCTTCATTGGTTTGTTCTTTATGGACCCAACATCATTTATGGCTCCTGATGCTGCTCCCCTTTAGCTGTTTCATAAAACCACTTCACTGGACTTAATACCATCTTCCCCTCTATACCTTCCTTGGCCCTGCATCTTCATACTGTTTTCCTAGGATTAGGGCCAAATGAAGTTATTTCAGGACATGCTCACCGTAAAAGAGTTTGAGAGCGGTAACAGATGTTTCCTTCTTACTACCCCCCCAATCAACCTTTGCCAAAAATCAGGCTAGTATGAATCTTTTAAAAATATTTTAAAATATGTTTTTAAAGTGTACACAGTTTCAGCCAGATTCCCTGAGATTTAAGTCGATGTGTATAGTTATTCTATTCCTTACCTTTTGACAGATAACAGACAGGGCAGGTTCTGTGGCCCTTGGACACTTATTCTTACAAACTTGAAGCTTTGGCAGAGAACCTTGTAGGAAACAGTCTATTGTTCCAGTTGTCTGATGACATTTTGGCCAAATGCCCTTCTTGTCACTTGGGGACCCTATCTGGGATGGGGGAGGAGAAGGGATGATTTGTCATTTTGCCCAATGGCTGTGCTACTTCACTTATTTGTATACAGATTTCTGGCACAGTTTTTTTTCCCCAGTGATGCTAGTGATGGGGAGGGGATGACTGTAATACACTGACAGGATGATGATCATTGACCTTAACTCTAATATTATCATGTTTTTGTCCATGATTTTGGGTGATGGAGGTGTAGAGTTGCCAAAAAAAATTCTGGACCCCCTAATGTTTTTATTTATTTGTTTTTATTTATTTATTTTCTGAGGCATTTGGGATTAAGTGACATGCCCAGGGTCACACAGCTGGGAAGTGTTAAGTGTCTGAGAACAGATTTGAACTTAGATCCTCCTGACTTCAGGGCTGGTGCTCTATCCACTGTGCCACCTAGCTGCCCCCCCAATGTTTTTAGAAAGGCACAGTTGCCTATTAGATAGAGGATCATCCCAGCAGTTAGAGAGTTGCTATTCAGTGATTTCAATCATGTCTGATTCTTTGTGACTCTCTTTAGAATTTTCTTGGCAAAGACAGTAGAGTGGTTTGCCATTTCTTTCTCCAGCTCATTTTACACTTAAGAAAACTAAGGCAAACAGGGTGAAGTGACTTGCCTAGGATCACACAACTAGTAAGTATCTGGGACTAGATTTGAACTCAGTGTTCCTGACTCCAGACCTGATAGTTTATGCACTGGCACCACCCAGGGGTCACAGAGTCAGGAAGACATCTTGGTTTAACTCCCATTTTTATGAGCTCTAGAAAAGACTTCCCAGGAATGCCCCCAGAGAGATGAACTGTTGCTTGACCTATTAATCTGGGTTATATAATCAGATGACTCAGATTATCTAGAGAATTTTCTGATACCTCTTGGGTTAATGCCTTCAGCTTTCCTTCCTTTGACTAAGGCTAAGAACATTTTATCTTTGTACCTATATCCCAGTACCCACATAATACCTTGACAGCACAAGGTAGATGTTTAATAAATGCTTGTTGATTGACTTATTGACTTTTGCATTTCTACAGCAACGTTCAGATCAGGGGTCTCCTGCCTGCTTTTTAGGAGTGTCACTGTTATGAATGCTGAAAGGTGTTGAACCTAGTCCAAAGATGCTAAATTTAAATGAAACAAGAAGCATTGAACCAGCTCCTTGTTTTGGCCTTGGACTTGATACTAGTATCTCTCCATCACACTGTGAATATAAATGAAAGACCTATTGTGAAAGTTATATCAGGGCAGAAGGACCTCAGGGGTCTGTCTAATAAAAGCCTAACCTTGAGAAAATATTTTATCCACTCTGCTATGGCAATCTGTTGTTATGACTGAGCTCAAAGAGCCTGCTGGTCTACCTGGACCTCGTAACATTTAGCCTAGTCTTCTTTTGTTTGGTTTCCAATGGAAATGAACGCTCTCTGGGTATCATCTCTCATAGCCCTTTTATAGCCTTAAAACATTAAATCATTGCCTGTTCCTCCCTTTCTCATTATTAAGCAATTACTGATTTGGGAAAAGGACTATTTGGATCAGCATTGCCTAGGCAGTGTTGTTACTAAGTCTTGTCTGACCCTCTGTGGCCCCATTTGGGCCTTTTTTTGACAAAGACACTGGAGTGGTTGGCCATTTCTTTCTCCAGCCCATTTTACAGTTGAAGAAATTGAGGCAAACAGGGTTAAATGACTTGCCCAGTGTCATATAGGTAGTACGTGTCTGAAGCCAAATTTGAACTTTTGAAGATGAGTCTCCCTGATTCCCAGCTAAGTGTTTTATCCACTGTCCCACCTAGCTGTCTAGATAATGGGACTGGCCATAAGGTATTGGCTCAACCAATGACTTAATTTTATATTTCCTTCCCTTCACTTACCCTAGAGTCCAGCCCAACTGTTTTTTGGGCTCTCCCTGAACAAGACAGCCCATTTCATGCCTCTGCTTCTTTTAGAGGCCGTCTTCTCTTTCTTGAATGGCTTCCTACCTTACCATTGGACCCCTCAATGTCTTTAAGGACTAGTTCACATGTGTGAGGTTTTAAGGGAATCTCTTTCATATTTTACCAGATTCTAAAGTTCCCCTTTCCTTATATTGTTATGCATTTACTTATTTTTATCCCCCTGTGAAGAAATCAGAAAATGATTTTCATTCTTTCATTATTATCTCTAGGCACTTGACCCAGTTCCATGCATACCTTAGGCACTTAATAAATGCTTGTGGATTGAATTGAATTTCTTCTATAGGTAATCTCGAGCAAGCCTTTTCCTATCACTCCAATCCTTCAGATTCTTCCATCTTTCAGAAACCATGACTTCCAAAGTCTTGCTGACCTTTTAATGCTATTTCTTATGCATAGTGTAGTGACACAGATCCCAAGGCCCAGCAATTAATCCCTTCCTCCCTGGGGCCTCATTTTTCCTGTCTAACTGAAGATGATACCTGACTCCAACAGGATTAGAATGCCTTATCATAGGGGTGTACAGAGATTGGACTGGGCGGCACACTCTGCCCATATTCTGTATATTTATGTTCCTTATAGAGAGGGGCTGGCATTGGCCCCTCCTCCCAAGGTCTATATTAAGATTTGGCTCTAGATTTTTTTAAAAAAACACATTCAGAGTCCCTCTCAAAGGAGAACTCCCCTCTTTCCAACAGGCTGGACATAGCTTCAAAAAGCCAGAATCCTGGGCAGGATTTTCTCAGGTCAGATGGCTCTTGTTGACACTTCTTTCATTTTGATAAAATGCCAACCTACTCTCATACCTTTGATGTCTCTTGGAGATGATGCTTCTGATATATTCCTGATCCTTCCACTTACATCTCTCCTCTGAGCTTTTTTTTTTTTTTTTGCTTTTTGCAGAGGCAATTGAGGTTAAGTGACTTGCCCAGGGTCACACAGCTAGGGAATCTTAAGTGTCTGAGACCAGATTTGAACTCAGGTTCTCCTGACTTCAGGGCTGGTGCTCTATCCCCTGCGCCACCTAGCTGCCCCTGGGCTTTTGTCTTAACCTCATGTCATTTTGTGGGCTCATCCTCCCTCAGGTCTGAGGTTCCAATCTTCCTTTATATCTATTTTAGTATCAGATGAGATGGTTGGATATAAATGGAGGGAATTCTCCCAGCACCAACAAACCTACTCTACTCCTTGTCTCAGTTGCCTGTGCTCAGTGCTCAGGGCCGTGGAGCCTTTGGAGGAAGGTGAGCTCTGGCAAAAGGCTTTGACAGTTAGTCCAGTGACGTGGAGATCTGCTTGGTATGTGACACATGATGTCCAAGAACTGCTGCCCATCCGCCCGTGCAGAGCCTTCAGCACCTGATTATTGGCAGCCCCTTTAAAATAAAATTAAAAAATGAACACGGCTGCTGCAGGCAATTTTCCTCCCTCCCCCTGCCCACAAAACTCACTTCTGAATTCCTCCCTGACTTCTCTGGTCTGTCTGCTTCACATCTAGCTCTCGTCACTATGCTTGGATTCTGAGACAAAAATCCAAACACAGAGCAAAAGAATTTGGGTTTTATTTAAGTAGCATCTTTTGGAGGGCATCACTTTTGAGAAACTGAGGCACCAAGCTATTTCTTTTCTAGAATTTCATTTTGAATATCTGAGCTGTTCTGGGTGGGGTTCTAGATAGACCTTATTCTCTTCTACAGTGTGACCCAGCTCTCTGATCTGATAGATTCTTGTCTGCTCTTCTTCCTCATCCTCATCTATTGTCCAGTTATCAGACCTCTCCCCTTAACCCCAAACCCTTATCTCATCACCATCCCCAATCCCAAGCATTCATCCCTGGAGAGTCAGTATTGAAAAGTGTATAGTGCACTGGATTTAGAATCAGGAAGACTTGGATTCAAATGCTATCCCTGATACTTCCTAGCTATATGACCCTGGGCAGGCTACTTAACATATTTTTTGCCTCAGTGTTCTTATCTGTAAAATGGGATGTGTTGGTACTAGATTTATGTCTATAATCGTTTAAGCCTGGAATCTCTTTGGCCCCACTTCCCCTCACCCCTTACTGTAAGCCCATGCTTATTTCCAATCCTGCTCTCTATGCCAAATACCTTAGCCCCTCTTTTGTTTCTACTTCCTTCCCTAGTCTGTAAGAGTCATTCTACTCCATTCCCAAGCCATTCCACTCCATCCACCACATCCCCACTTTGTGGTTGTGGTTCAATCATTTGCAGTTGTTTTTGACTCTTGTGACACCATTTCGGGTTCACTTCTTGGCAGTGATTTTGGAGTCATTTGCCATTTCCTTCCAGTTCATTTTACAGATTAGGTAAACTGAGGCAACAAAGTTAAATGAGTTGCCTCTCGTCATACAGTTAGGAAGTGTCTAAGGCTGGGTTTGCACTTGAATCTTCCAGACTCCAGACCCAGCTTTCTATCCATTGAATCACCTAGTGCCATGCATCTGTCATCTGCTAACTTTTATTGTGAGGTAGCTTATAAGCAATACTCAGGAAGACCTGAGTTCAAATACTGCTTTAGATGCTTAATGTGTCACCTTGGTCATCTAATCTTTCTGAGATTTCATTTCCTTATTTGGAAAAATGGTGATAATAATAGCTCTTACTTCACAGGGCTATTGTGAGGATCAAATGATGTATCTCTAATGTCTTGGTGTAGTTTTAAGCTTTTAAGAACACGACATTGATGTAGCATAATAAATATGGAAATATGTATAGAAGAACTGCACATGTTTAATATATATAAGATTACTTGTTGCCTAGGGGAGGGAGAAGGGGAAAGGAGGGAGAAAATTTTGGGACACAAGGTTTTGTAAGGGCGAATGTTGAAAACTGTCTTTGCATGTATTTTGAAAATAAAAAGCTATTATTAAAAAAAAGAACACAGCATTGCACTTGGACTTTTGAGACATACCATGTTTAAATGTAAAGCTTAGAGAATCTTAAATGTGCCAGGTGTTATTAGTGATATTTCTACTCTTTCCAACCATATCCTTCTCTTTTCATATCTATTTATTCTTCTTTTTTGGCCTAAGATCTCTTTAATATTTTATTTGATCCCAGGGTTTTTATACATATATATCTATTTTATATAAATATATCAATATTTTATACATATATAAAAGAGTACATGTATACTCTTGTGTAATGTATTTTAGGGGGAGCTGTCCCATCTCTGCCCTAAAAAGAAACATCCTGTGCCCACAATTTATGAAATTTATGAATTTAGGGAATGTTACTCAGGTGATACTGCCCAGGTGTGGTACTCCTTGGCCTTTTCCTTTTTCAGCCGGGAAAGCAAAAGGGCAGGGCTCAAATTGTCTCTTGGAGTGGTGGGGAGAGAATTGCCTTCCCCCTCTAGAGTCTGAAATTAGTGAAAGTCAAGAATTAGGGCTAATAGGACTCTTAGGTCAAAATGGAAAGAAAAAAGGAAAGGAAAAAACTAACCTCACCTGAAAGAGATCGAGCTGACACAGCAGAACACTATGAGCCGTGGGGAGCGATGTGCAATATTAATCATGCGATAAAACAATATAATTGCCTTCTCCCTGGCCTCTAATGCTTCCTCTCCCTCAGGACCCTTCCTGCCAATAACAGGAAGGAAAACGGCCCTCATCTCCCTGGCAGATACCTGCTTTTTCTTGGGACATCAGGACAAGAGGGATGTTGTGGAAATTCTTGCTTCCTCTCGATCATTCAGCACAGGAAAACTTAGATCCTAAATATCTCAGGCTGGGGCCGTCTTTGGAGTGAGTCCTTCCTCCTGGCATCTTGATGGTCCCTGCCCTGCCACCTTCCCCAGAAGACCTGACATTTTCTTTTGAGCAGCTCAAAGCACTTATTACCTCCTTATAACAGTTCAGTGAAGTGTGTCAGGTTGCTTATGATATTATGTGTGGTATTGTAAAAAAGACAAACTCAGGCTGGCAGTTCTAGGTATCAGCCCTGGCTTTGTCACTGTAATCATCTCAGCCAAGTGCCTTCATCTCTCTGAGCCTCGCCTTTCAAATGAATATATTGATCCAAGAGCTATAAAGAACTAACACAAATATTTAATGGTCCCCCCTACTAAACTTCCCCAATCTCCTGCCTCCCATTTCAATGTGTCCTTCAGTTTTCAGTTTGCTTCATTTTATAGCATGTGTTATTTGGGGTGATTCACTTTTTCCCTTTGATTCCTAGGTCAAGTGAACCGGCTGCCTTTTTTTATCAACCATTTCTTTGACACGTACCTGCTGATCAGTGAGGATACACCAGTGGGTAAGTGCTAAATTCTCAGGGGAATAATGGATCTATGAACTTGGGAGAAGATTCTATCAGTGAAATCTTAGATTTATACAAGGCCTTAGGAATTATAATATATTAACTCACATTGATATGGGTTTGTGAAGAGTTTAGCACATACAAAATCTTAGGAACTCACATTGCTATGGATTTGTAAAGAGTTTAGCACATATAAAATCTTAGGATTTATCAAATAATACATTAATATGGGTTTGTGAAGAGTTTAACACACATAAGATCTTAGGAACTCACATTGATATGGGTTTGTGAAGAGTTTAATCCGTACAAGATCTTAGGAACTCATCTTGATATGGATTTGTGAAGAGTTTAACATATGTAAGATCTTAGGAATTATCAAATAATAACTTACATTAATATGGGTTTGTGAAGAGTTTAACACATACAAAGTCTTAAAAATTATCAAACAATACTTACATCAATATGAGTTTGTAAAGAGTTTAACACATACAAGGTCTTAGGAACTCACATTCATATTGGTTTGTGAAGACTTTAACACATAAGATCTTAGAAATTATCAAATAATACGCTAATATGGGTTTGTGAAGAGTTTAATACATACTTTCATTTGATTGAAACAGCAACCTTGTGAGATAATTACTATAGTTATATTTTTTTACAGATGGGGAAATTGAGGTTGTGAGAAGCTCAAGTAGCCTGTTCATAATCATAAAACTAGGAAATGTTGGGGTCAGCAATCAATTGTGGCTTTCTCCTCATTTCCATGACTTATGACTAGATGCTTCCTTTCTAGTCCAAACACCCATCCTCAACAGGAAATCTTGGCATATCTAATATTACTAAGAGGTGCTCATCCACATCCTGCTTGGTCATTTTTACTGATAGAGAGCTTGCTACCTTAAGAACTGGCCTGGTGATTTAGCTCTAATTATTAGAACATTCCTCCTTCTTTTGACCTGAGATCTGATTACTTGTAACTTAGAACCATTGGTCTTCTCTCTGGAGCTACATAGAATAAGTGTAATCCCCTATTCAAGTGTCAGCCCTTCAAATACGGGAAGCCATTTGCCACATAGACCTCTGATCTCTTGACGAAAATGTGTGCATTCTAGTAGTTTCTTTCCTTAGGGTAGAATTCCAGGCAACATCACACTGGAGGAGACTCAGCCTTGGAAAAAGCTGATGAGCAGTTTGTCTTAATTCCCTATTCCCTTAGGCCTACTCTCCCTAAGTGAACACCCTCATTCTGTCCCCAGCCTGCTCTGTCTCCACCATGTGCCCCACTCTTTGTCTCCCTTATTGAAACTTATCTGTCCCAGATGTCAAACTCTCAAGGCCCAAAGCATCAACCAACTAGCTGATAAATAGACCTGTGCTAATGAAAGAGAGAAGACTATAGTTATCCTTGAGTGTCATTTGCAATTTATGTAGGGTAGAGTTATTAAATATTTTTTTACCAAAGATTTCTTTGGCAGTATTAGAATGCTGATGAATCTCCTTCCCAGAATAATATTTTTAAGGCATCAAATAAAATACATAAAATTACAAAGTAAGTCAATTATATTGAAATGCAGTTATCAATTTTTTTCATGTATTCTAGGCTAAAAACTCCTAACAGGTTCTTCTGTAGGCAATGCCCCCATCTTTATTGTCTAACCTACTTATTAAGGTTGAAATGCATTTGGTGGAGCACAGCAGCTCCTTTGCTATTCCAGTGTGTAGGGTTGTCTTGATCATGGGCATCCATTGGAAATGAATAAAGATGGCTCTTTTGCTGTCTTCTATAGTGGTAAACAGGCGGCAACACATTGACCCCTTGATGTAGGTGTCCCAACAAAACCTCGTTCTATCCATTTATTATTTCAAACTCTGGGAACTTTGTAAATAAAGGCAGGCAAAGTGACTGGAGTGAGAACAGGTATAATAGGAACAATTTCAGTCAATTTCAGAGAGGTCATGATGTTCCTGGCTGGTCCCCTTTAACAGTGAGTAACCAATAGGTGCGACCAGGCTGAATGTTCTTTTTCTTTCTCACCCAAGACTTCTCTTGTTTATCACTCTATCTGTGCTTCAGTCTATCCTCCTGACTCACACTGCCATCTGTGGGGGACTGGATAAGGGTTATCTCTCAGACTTTGAATAATTATAAGAGCTCACATGGATAAGCCTGGTGTTATTGTTGTTTTCAGTTGCGTCCAATACCTTGTGACTCTATTTGGAGTTTTCTGGGCAGAGAAACTTAGAGTCATTGGCCATTTCCTTCTCCAGCTCATGTTACGGATGAGGAAACTGAGGCAAACAAAGATAAGTGACTTGCCTAGGGTCACACAACTAGTAAGTGTCTGAGTCTGAATTTGAATTCAGACCTTTCTGACTCCAGGTCTGGTACTATATCCACTCCCCCTTCTATATATGTATAGTATCTTAAGGTAAAAGACTTTATGTACATGATTTCATTTGATCACTAACTTTTTGCCCAGTTTTTCTTTAATGACTATTTTCAAGAGGCTTTGATATTTCATTGGCTCTTTATAATTCTGTGAAGTAGACTCTATTTACTATTCATATATGCTATTATATGTCACTATTTACAGATGAGAAAACTAAGATTCAGTGAACGAGTTCATATTGTTATTCATTCTTTATTCCCACAGAAGACCGAACAAGTTCATATAGATCATATGCATTAGAGCTAGGTTTGTAGCTGCAGATCCAGATCATGTGTTCATTATGCTATTTTATAGCTGTCTGATCATTTCGAGCAGGTGCAGCAGAATCCTAGCAGTTTAGAGAGGAAGCCACAGGCCAGAGTATAGAACTTTGTGGGTCACCTTCTTCCACTATAAAGTTTAGTTGGGCAGGGGAAAGGTGATCCTGCTATTTCCCTTCTGCCGACCATGGGGAAGCTCCCAGCTCTTGGGGTGCTGCTGCTTCCCATTTCCTTGGATTCCCTTCCCTAGCCCTAGAATGAGGATGTGGGTGCATTTCAGTAACAGGTCTCCAGAGACATGGAAGCCAGGAGCATCCTCGGGGGAGATTCATTCAGGTTCTTTAGATAGTCACTCACCTGGGTCCTGGTTGAGAGCCATGGTGACAGGTACCATGGAGACACACTGAGAGAGAATGGAGGAAATACTGTGTCCTTTGATGGCCAGCTTCCACAGGAGACACCAGTCCATTGGCCCTAGGGCCTCCAACAGGGCATGAGGATCTCCTCAAAGCATATGGAGCAGTTTGTTCAGTGCCAAGCCCTTACACTGTATGTTGAAGGAGGTATGAGAACCTGAAGCCCAGCCTATTTTAAGCATAAGTTTGAGTCTGTTTCAAAGTATTCTCCTTAAGGCCAGAACCCCTAATAGTGTTTCTTGGGTATGTGAGCCTGTAACCTGGGAGAGGATGTCCCCAGCACCTCTATTCTATCACCTCTTATGGTCTTTCTTTTTTTTCCTTCATTCTTCTTTCCTTACCTCTTCCCTTCCTCCCTCCTTTCCTTCTTTCCTTCCCTTCTTCCTTCCTTCATTTCTTCCTTCCTTTCTTTCTTCCTTCTTTTCTTTCTTTCTTTCTCCCTCCCTTCTTCTCTCCTTCCCTCCCCCTCTCTGTTTCTTTCTTTCTCTCTTTTTTCTTTCTTTTTCCTTTCTTCCTTTCTTTCATTCTTTCTTCCTCCCTTCCTTCCTTCCTCCCTTCCTTCCTTCCTTCTTTCCTTCCTTCCTTCCTTCCTTCCTTCCTTCCTTCCTTCCTTCCTTCCTTCCTTCCTTCCTTCCTTCC
>JAJPUD010000281.1:64878-115773 GCA_023553655.1 Myrmecobius fasciatus
TCCTTCCTTCCTTCCTTCCTTCCTTCCTTCCTTCCTTCCTTCCTTCCCTCCTTCCCTCCTTCTCTCTCTTTTGTCTTTCTTTTATTTCTTCTTTCCCTTCTTCCCCCCCTTTCTCATAATATTTTATTATTCCAAATGCACATAAAGATAGTTTCCAACATTCATTTTTGTAAAGCTTTGTGTTCCAAATTTTTTCTCCCTTCTCTTACCTCCTCCTTGCCCAAGACAGCAAGCAATCTGATATAGTTTAAATATGTGCAATTCTCATGAATTTTTTAAAAGGTTGGTTCATTTTTCTACCCAATATTAAACCTTTTCCTCAAAGCTTTCCCTCGTTTTGGGTTCTCTGCCCATGATTGTGGTGTCTCTCCTCCTGTATTACTCCTCATATTAGTAATAGATACTCTAGTGACTTGTGAGTTCAGAAAATGCTATTTTACAATTGTCCTGTCTTCCTGCTAAAATGAATATTTTGGTTATTTGTGAAGTTACTATAGCAGATAGCCATAGTATAGACTCTGGTCATTATAACCCTAGATCCTAGAAGACCAATAACACTGGTCTTTAGTGAGAGCCCAATAGACAGGATTAAATTTTTTTAAATTTTATTTGCATAACATATGTGTGGGTAATTCTTCAACAATAACCCTTACATAGCTTTCCGTTACAAATTTTTCCCCCCAACTCCCCACCCCTCCTCTAGATGGCAGGATATCCACTACATGTTAATTATGTTAAAATATTGGCAAATCGAATATATGTATACATATTTCCAAACATCATTGTTGTACAAGAAAAATCTTATCTACATAAACGATATATCAGATAAAGGAAACACAATGTAAGCAAACATCAATCAAGGAGTATGAGAATGTTATGTTGTGGTCCACATTTCACATCCCTCTCTCTGGGTGTATATGGCTTTCTTCAGTGAACAATTGGAGGTGGTTTGAAACATTTCATTGTTGAAGAGAGCCATGTCCATCAGAATTGATCGTCATATAATATTGTTGTTGCCGTGTATAATGATCTCCTGGTTCTGCTCATTTCACTCAGCATCAGTTCATGTAAGTCTCTCCAGGCCTCTCTGAAATCATCTTGCTGGTCATTTCTTACAGAACAATAGTATTTCATAATATTCATATACCATAATTTATTCAGCCATTCTCCAATTGAAGGGCATCTATTCAATTTCCAGTTTCTAGCCACTACAAAAAGGGCTGCCACAAACATTCTTGCACATGTGGGGCCTTTTCCTTCCTTTATGATTTCTTTGGGATATAAGCCCAATAGAAATGCTGCTGGGTCAAAGGGTATGCACAGTTTGATAACTTTTTGAGCATAGCTCCAGATTGTTCTCCAGAATGGATGTATCCATTCACAGCTCCACCAACAATGCATCAGTGTCCCAGCCCTCCCACATCCCCTCCAACATTCATCATTAACTTTTCCTGTCATTTTAGCCAATCTGACAGGTGTGAAGTGTTACCTCAGGGTTGTCTTGATTTGCATTTCTCTGATCAATAGTGATTTGGAGCACCTTTTCATATGACTATAAATAGTTTTAATTTCATCCTCTGAAAATTGTCTGTTCATATCCTTTGACCATTTATTGATTGGAGAATGGCTTGAATTTTTATAAATATGAGACAATTCTCTATATATTTTAGAGATGAGACCTTTATCAGAACCCTTAAATGTAAAGATGATTTCCCAATTTATTGCTTCCCTCCTAATCTTGTCTGCATTGATTTTGTTTGTGCAAAAACTTTTTAACTTAATATAGTCAAAGTTATCTATCTGGTTTTCAATTAAGAGTTCCAGTTCTTCTTTGGACATAAATGTATTCCATCTCCATAGGTCTGAGAGGTAAACTATATTACATTCCCCTAATTTACTTATAGTATCACTCTTTATATCCAGATCATGAACCCATTTAGATCTTATCTTGGTATGTGGTGTTAGATGTGGGTCAAGCCCTAATTTCTTCCACACTAGTTTCCAGTTTTCCCAGCAGTTTTTGTCAAATAGTGAATACTTATCCCAAAAGCTGGGGTCTTTGGGTTTATCAAAAACCAAATTGCTATAGTTATTTCCTAGTTTGTCTTGTGATTCTATCCTATTCCACTGATCGACTACTCTATTTCTTAGCCAGTACCAAATGGTTTTGATGACCGCTGCTTTATAATATAGTTTTAGATCTGGTACAGCAAGTCCACCATCGTCAGCCTTTTTTTTTTTCATTAATCCCCTTGAAGACAGGATTAAATTTTAAGAAGTAGAAAGTGGTGCAGCAATGGAGTCAGGAAGGCTTCTCTTTCTGAGTCCAAATTTGGCCTCAAACATTTTCTAGCTGTGCGACCCTGGATAAGTTACTTAACCCTGTTTACCTCAGTTTCCCATCTGTCAAATGAGCTGGAGAAGGAAGTGGCACACCACTCCAGTATCTCTGCCAAGAAAACCCAAAATGGGGCCACAGAGAATCTGTGATAAGACAAAGAAAGGGAGGACCCAATTGAAACCTAATTGGATTACTATGGGGGGTAGCATTCATGTTTAAACTAACATACCTATATTCTGACCACTCATATATACAAAAACTCATTATTGGAAGGGACCTTAGGAGCTTGTCTACAACATGCCTCCAAGTAAACATACAGTCTTCTCTTGAAGACCCCTAGTCAAAGAGAACTCATTACCTCCTGAGACAATTCTATTTTTGGATAATTGTTATGAAGTTTGTCATTACAATGAATCCAATTCTGTCTTTGAAATATCCATTCATTAAAGGTGCTCCAAATCACTATTGATCAGAGAAATGCAAATCAAAACAACCCTGAGGTACCACTACACACCTGTCAGATTGGCTAAAATGACAGGAAAAGTTAATGATGAATGTTGGAGGGGATGTGGGAGGGCTGGGACACTGATGCATTGTTGGTGGAGCTGTGAACGGATACAGCCATTCTGGAGAGCAATTTGGAGCTATGCTCAAAAAGTTATCAAACTGTGCATACCCTTTGACCCAGCAGCATTTCTATTGGGCCTATATCCCAAAGAAATCATAAAGGAAGGAAAGGGCCCCACATGTACAAGAATGTTTGTGGCAGCCCTTTTTGTAGTGGCTAGAAACTAGAAATTGAATAGATGCCCTTCAATTGGAGAATGGCTGAATAAATTATGGTATATGAATATTATGGAATATTATTGTTCTGTAAGAAATGACCAGCAGGACAATTTCAGAGAGGCCTGGAGAGACTTACATGAACTGATGCTGAGTGAAATGAGCAGAACCAGGAGATCATTATACACGGCAACAACAATATTATATGACGATCAATTCTGACGGACATGGCTCTCTTCAACAATGAAACCACTTCCAATTGTTCACTGAAGATAGCCATATGCACCCAGAGAGAGGGATGTGAAATGTGGACCACAACATAACATTCTCATACTCTTGATTGATGTTTGCTTACATTGTGTTTCTTTTATTTGATATGTCTTTTGTGTAGATACGATTTTTCTTGCACAACAATGATAAGTTTGGAAATATGTATACATATATTCGATATGCCAATATTTTAACATAATTAACATGTAGTGGATATCCTGCCATCTAGGGGAGGGGTGGGGAATTGGGGGGGTGGAAATTTGTAACAGAAAGCTATGTAAGGGTTAATGTTGAAGAATTACCCACATATATGTTATGCAAATAAAATTTTTTAAAAAATCACTTTGGCAATTGAATAAAAAAAGGACTAAAATAAAAAAATGAAATTTACATTTTAAATTATGCGTTCTAAGAGGTAAGGTTTGTGATCTACATGTAATTGTTATGTTCAATAAATGGATAATAGTATAAGTGTGATTGTAGCCCATATACCTCATATAAACATGTATTGTATATGATAAAGGAAACTTAAAAAGAAAAAAAAAGAAATATCCATTCATTGCTTTGAGTTCCACTCTGTAAAACCAAACAGAATAATCTCTCATTCCTGATAGACCTTCAAGTACATGAGAGTACCTGTCATCCCTTCCCAACTCTGCCAAGCTTCTTTTCTTTAGACCACAGCTAATTAAAGTGTAGCTTGTGACCCCATATAGGACCTCATAATTGAATCTTGGCTGCAAAATTATGATTTATTATCAGTAAATGTTTGATTTGCATACCTATTTTAAATCCTTATATACTTGGGGTCATATAAAAAATTTTCAGGCAAAAAGGGTTCTGGAATGAAAAAAGTTTAAGAAGCGCTGGGCTAGACTAAACATCTCTACTTTTGAATTTGAAGCTATTTACTATTTTGCAGTTCATCAATGGCCTCCCTAAGACATGGACAAAATCAATTTGAAGTTGATTTTTTGAACCCAAGTGTAAAACTTTACATTTATCCCTATTCAATTTCATCTCTTGTTTCTGCCAGATTTTCAGCTAAAGTCAGTTCACTAAATATTTAATTAAATATGAACTATGTGCAAGTCACTCTGCTGGGAAGAAGACAGAAACAGAACAGTCCTTAGGCTTCAATTCTATTAGTTGTTTAGATATTTATAGATCTTGATTCCATCATTCAAAGTGTTATCTGTCCTTTACAGCTTTGTATCATATGCAAATTCGATAAGCATACCACCAAGCCCAGGGCCAAGTTGTTGTTGTTTGCCCTTCCTTTCTTGAAGAGGACCAAGATATCAGGGAGGAGATGCTGTGACATGCAAGTGAATTGGATTTAAGTGAGGGAAGGCTGTGCAAGATCATCTGCCTCACTTTCCCCTCCAGAGCCATCTGGGTCCAGTGGCCATATAGATAAGGACAGCTTCCTGGTGTGCTCTGTTAGAGAGTTCCTTCCAGTTTGTTACTTCTGTGCTGCTTTTCTTCACTAAAAGAAATAAATTTTCCTCCTCTAAATCAGAAGCACCAAAATGTTACTAAACTCCTTCAGATCTCTTTCTGTGATATGGTATTTTTTATGATCTCTTTATAATCTGCTTTCAAGACTTCCTAACAATATTTACATATGTGTGTATGTATATGTATTTGTGTATGTATTGTTATATATGTGTGTATATATATATATATATATACACACACCACATACATATGGATATATGAATCTCCCTAAGCATTCGTCAACCAGTTCTCCCGATACATTTTGCCATAGTCACTAAAATTTTCACCTTAGTGAATAACTGTTCATTTTGTCATTGGACTATATAAGTCACAGGATATCAGAACTGAATTTTAGTAGAAAGTAATCTTAAAGACATATTCCAGCCTCTCAGTTATTCAGAAATCCTTTCCATGGTATCTTGGCTCAGGTTGCCCAGTTTTGATTATGGCAATTAACTAGCACATAGCCTAACTCATTGGTAGAGACAGTTCTAGTGTTTAGAAGATCTCATTGTCAAGAGCCCCAATCTCTTTCTTTGTAACTCACACTCTTCAGTCCTTCGGACAATATAAAATAAGTCCAGCCCCTCATGCAGTTACCAGCCCTTCAAAAATGTTTTGAATTTGAAGGTACCTTTGAAGATAACTATCATGTCTGTTCCAGATTTAATATGCCCAATCCCTTTGTTCCTCTTTTGATGTGATTTCTAGGTGCTTCACTATTCTGCTCATCTTACTCTAGATATAATTCTGATATGGACAGAATTGACTGAAACTATATACAGTAAAAATCAAAGAAAAAATCAAGTCAGAAGATAATAGAGTTTTATAAGTAGACAAATGCAAAAGGAAGTACAGCAAACATTTTTGTGGATTGATTTTATTTTGCAGAAATGTTAGTGTGATGTTGTAGAGTGTTTTTCCCCTGGATCTGACTAAGAAGTTACTGGTTCTTCTTTAAGGGGTAATCGGTGATTTAGCCCACGTTTAGTTGGTTTGTTGATTATTTAAAGTATTCTCTCAGCATTGCATTTATAATAAAGCTATGTTCATGAAAAAGTGATTAGAGGAAAACATGATATTTAAGAAGTAATCTGATCATCAAGTACAATTAAATTATTGCTTTTGGGAATTATAATATTATAGATTGCAATCCATTTGTAATAGCATACTTATTTTATATATCTTATTATATATGGCTTGTATAAATATAATATATATATAATATATTTATATAATATATATAAGTATATCATACTTATAAGGCTCATATTAAACTTGTGGTAAGCTTATAGCCCCAGATCTTTTTCATATGAACCTCTGTATTTCCCAGGTCTCTTCAATTCCATACTTACGCAGTTGGTTTTTCTATTCTAGAAATTGATTCTTTCCATTTTTCCCATTGTATTTCCCATTTTTTCTCATTATCATTTATCCCTGTTTAATTTCAGACTGTTTGTTTTGGCCAAACCAACAAATCTGTCAAGATCACTTTGAATCTTGGATCTGTCATCTATTATAGTAGTATATTAGTTCTTCTTTAGAGCTTTGTGTCATTTGCAGGCTTAATGAGCATGTCTCTAAGTTTTCATCCAAATTACTGATAAGTATTATACAGGACAGAGCCAAGGATAGAATTCTGTAGCTTATCACCAGAGATTTCTTTTCAGATTGACATATTCATCAGTTCCTGGTCCATGCAAATTTAGCCCATATTCCTCTCTAACCATACCTCTTCCCTCACTGAGTTTGATAGAAGTTTTTTCAGCACATTTTTAAAAATCAAATTCTCTTATTTAGGGGGCAGAGATTACATTCAAGGACAGCTTGTGTTTGGACTAATTGTTAGTATTATTTAGGTAAGTTTCATTCAGATGAAAATCCACCTAATTGAACCATCATCTAACTAATGTGTTTTCACCATTGTATCTGCAAAGATAATATGAGCTATTTTGTTAAACCCTTGCCAAAATCAGCATGTGTGTATGATACTTTCCTGGTCTATTGATCTCTAAAACCTCTCAGAAAAAAAAATAAGGTTAGTTTGCAATAATTACTTATTTGTGAATCTATGTTGGTTCTAGGTAATCACCACATTTCTTTCAAAAGACTCACAAACTACTTGTTTAAATAGTCTAGTTTTGAATTTTTGCTGAGAATATCTGTCAGACTTACTGATCTTTATTCTTTAGTCTAACTTTTTCTTATTTCTTAAAATAGTAACAGTATTTTCTTGTCTCCAATTAATTGTGATAGAAAGTTATAAAACTGAAGACCAGAAAATATCTGAAAGATAGGTGACAGAGAACACTTCCCTGATCTTTTCAGAAGCTTGAGAATGTAATTTTTAAATTTTAAGTTGTAAGATCCTCTCTCTTTGCCCAAGTTTGGCTTCAATTCTCTCCCTCCTGCTGTTTCCCATGACCCTGCTTATAAGGATGCCTGTTCCCCCTCCCTCCCTGAGCATCCCTGTGTGAATAAGTCTTGTTCTGAATTATAATTCCTGAACCCTGAATAATTGCCTCACTTTATTTATTGATTACTCAGTTGGTCTGAATTTTTGTACAGGATGACAATAAGCACCTTTCAATTTAAGTCAACAAGCACTTCTTAAGTGCCTACTATGTACTAGACACTATGCTACAACAGCTTAAATTCTAATGAAGGGAAACAAGATGTCTAGAGGTAATAATTGATGATAGTAGTAGCAGCAGTAGCAGCAACAGTAGTAATAGCAGTAGCAGCAACAGTAGTAATAGCAGTAGCAGTAGTAATAGCAACAGGAATAATAGCAGCAGCAGTATCAATAGTAACACAGCAGAAGAAGAAGAAGGAGGAGGAGGAGTAATAGCAAGAGCAGTGGTGTAGTACTAATAATAATAGTAGCAATAGTAGCAGCAGGAATAGTAGTAGTAATAGTAATAACAACAGCAGGAATAGTAGTAGTAGTAATAATAGTAGTAGCAGAAGCAGTAGTAATAGTAGTAGCAGAAGCAGTAGTAGTAGTAGTAATAATAGTAGTAGTAGTTATTGTAATAGTAGAAGCAGCAGCAGTAGTAGGAGTAGTAGTAGAAGCAGCAGTAGCAGCAGCAGTAGTAGTAGTAATAGCAGCAGGAATAATAATAGTCATAAATAGCAACAGGAGAAGGTAGTAACAGCAGCAGGAATAATAGTAGTAATAGTAATAGCAACAATAGCAATAGTTGTAGTAGTAATAGTAGCAGCAGAAGCAGTAGTAGTAGTAGTAATAGTAATAGTAGTACTAGTAGTAGTAATAGTAGAAGCAACAGCAGCAGTTGTAGTAGTAGTAGTAGAAGCAGTAGCAGTAGTAGTAGTAATAATAGTAGTAGAAGCAGCAGTAATAGTAGAAGCAACAGCAGCAGCAGCAGTAGTAGTAGTAGTAGTAGTAGTAGTAGTAGTAGTAGTAGTAGTAATAGTAGAAATAGTAGAGAAGTACCAGTAGTAGTAAAAGCAGCAGTAATAGTAGAAGCAGCAGCAGAAGCAGTAGTAGTAGTAGTAGTAACAGCATCAGGAATAATAGTAATAGTAGTAATAGCAACAACAGCAATAGTTGTAGTAGTAGTAGTAGGGAATAGCAGCAATAGTAGCAATAGCAGCGGCAGGAGCAGCAGTGATAGGAATGAGAACTAGCATTTATTCGCATGCTAAGGGTGCAAAGCTCTTTACAAATGCCATCTCATTTGGTCCTCACAACCACCCTCTCAAGTAAGTGTTGTTGATCCTTGTTTTACAGATGAGGAAGCTGACCTTGAGTGAGGATGTCTTGCCCAGGGTCATACATACAGCTAAAAAGTGACTGAGGCAGGATTTGAATTCTTATCTTTCTGACTCTAAGTCCAGTACTCTATGCACTGAGATACCTAACTGCCTCAGAGAAATAATATTATATATACATGTGTGTGCAAATATGCAGACACTTTATCCTTGGATGGAGGGGGAGGAGAGAGAACTCCCCCCCACCTTGGAGTCTAGCAAAAAAAAAAAAAACTAAGGGGAAGGGGGAAACAGTCCTTGGAGGAGTCATAGCACACTGTACACTGCAGATATATGTTGCATCTATGCACATTTATTATTGTATTGTGTATCAAACATGTAAAAAAAACCACAATAATTTTGAGGGAACATTAACTGAGGGAATAAGGAAAGGCCTCACATTGTTCTAAGAGGAAGGTTGTTGGTGGTGAACCTTGAGCTGAGACTTAAAAGGATGTCATAGCTCTTGAGGAGCAGACGTAAGGAGGGAGAGTGTTTTAGGTACTTGAGATAGTCTATGGAAAGGGACAGAAAAGGTTCACTGTTTGCAAGGGGACCAGCCAACAGGCCAGTTTGACTGGAAAGTCAAGGGCCTGAGAGGGAGTAATGTGAAACCAGCCTGGAAGAGCTGCTAAACAGGGATTTCTGTTTTATCTTGGAGACAGTAGGGAGTCAGGGAAGGTTCTTGAGCTGGGGAGTAGCACGGTTAGCCCTGTGCTTTAGAAATATCATTTTGTCATGTGGTTCAATTGAAGAGAGACTTGAGGTAAGGAGAGGTTTTTCAAAATAGTTCAAGCAAAAAAGGATGGAGCCTGTGCTATGGTAGTAGTTATCTGAGTGGAGAGAAGGGGATGGATGTCATAGAGACGGGATGACAGATCAACAAGACTGTGGTGGGAAGGATATCTTCTCTTTGCCTCTTGGAGCGTTCTTGACCCTTACTTTTACTACCCCTGTTTCACCCACTTTGATGTAAATGACCCTGAACTTTCCCAGGCAGAACACCCCCCAAAACGTCTTAAGCAACAATTAAGGTGATAATGCTTGCTCTAATCACTTACATGAGTAAATTAGTCTTGTCAGGAGCTATTAAGGCGGGGAGTGCGGGATTCATTAGGATGGATCTGGCCCAGGGAGCGGCTGGCACTGCTGCCAGCCTGAGCTGATTAATTTCTCTGCAAACACCATCAATGCCCATCTGTTTCATTTGGGCCCAGGGAGAACAGTTTTCAGGTGGGCTGACCCCGTCATCAGCAATCTCCCCCAGACCTAATGAGATGTGTACATGCCTCCTGCAATCACACCTGTGAGCCTGTGCATGTGTGTCTAGCGGGGAGGGTGCCTACATGGGCCATGGAGACGTCAAGGTAACTTATTTTAGGGGGGCTGCCAAGTAGACCCCCAACATGTGACTAGAGAAGGAGAGATGAGATAGATGTCTCACTGTCACCATGTCTTAGTGAGTGTTGTACAAACTACAGGAGAGGGAAGTGAGTGAGAGCAGGAGTCATCAGAGAAAACTTCCTGGGGGAGCTGGGATCCAAACGAGGCCTTGAGGATGGATGGTGTAGTTTGGGGAGGTTGAAGCTTTCTAGATGAATGGGAAGACAGGAATGAAGGTTTGTTTGGATGAATTGGCCAAGAGATTGGTCAAAGGAAGAGCTTTTAGGAGGAGGATGGAGAGGGCGCTTCCTCCCACAGTCATAAGTATCCTTCCTCCCATTATGGGCGAATCCTCTATGGGGATTATAGGAATAAATGTGTCTCTTCACATAGCCAGAGACTATTGCTTAAGCTCATGGGAGAGGGCAGGTAAGGAGAATGAGCTAGCCTGCTCTGAATGAATTATTTCCACAATAATCGATCATTAACTTTCCTGATCCTGCTGCTTCAGAAGGATACTATGAGTTGAATTTCAGCAAGGCCAGGAGAATACAAAACTTTTTTTTTTGGCAGCATGCTGGTTTGCCTGGTAGCTGGACTAAGCCCAGGGCTATGGAAACATAAATGGGAGCTGGGCTAATTAGCCCAGGAAACTACTTCCTGATTGCCTTAATGATATCTTCACTTTTACTCTTCACTTCCTACAAGTCATTGATCCTATGTTCTGTGAGTTGTTTTATTTTTACCTTCTTACCTTTAATTGTTAGCAAAGATCTTTAAAAAACCCTTTACCGAACTAAAGAGCAAAAAGAAATGTCTACATTGTGACTGGAGAAGGCAGAGGGAGAATCAGGAATCTATAGAAGCAGGTAAAGGACTAGAGGCAGTAGTAGAGAGACCGATTGAGTTGTTCCCAGAATGGTCCAGGAGGTTCAGTGGAACCAGCTCAGTAGACATACAGTAAAGGAAAAAAATCTCAGGTGGATGTGGATCTCAAGTATTGGTGTTAGAATCAGGAAAATAGGCATTTTATCCTTGGATGGAAGGGGGAGGAGAGACAACTCCCCCCACCTTGGAGTCTAGCAAAAAAAAAAAACTAAGGGGAAGGGGGAAACAGTCCTTGGAGGAGTCATAGACTAGGGGGTCTTAGTCCTGGAAGCAGCAGGAGTTGATTTGATTTTCTTTTTTTTTGGGGGGGAGGACTTGATTTTCTTTGCAGAATGCTACCTGGTTTTTATTTTGGTTTTAGCAGACTAGACTCTCTAGTACTCTCTATATCTATTGTTTTAGAGGTTTTTTTCCATTTTTTCCATCCCCAAAATAAGAAATGCTTCAACCTGGCAGAGACTGACACCATCAAAGACTGAGAATTGGAAGAGACTTGAGAGATCGTCTATTCTAATTCATTTTAAAGATGAGGAAACTGAATCTAAGGGAAGACAGAGTTACTCATAGTCATGGCAGAGCAGGGGCCAGAAACACTTCTCCTAAATCATGCCTCACCCAGTGCCTTTTTAAAAAAATAAACCATGTTGCCGCTCATCCCAGGGAAAAAAGAAATGATATGTTTTCCAATCCAGAAAGATCGCACCAAACCTTAGGGCTTATGGAAGCAGGACTTTCTTTTTCTTTCCCATTCTTCCCTGTCTTCTCTTCCTTTGACTTCTTCCTTTTCGTTCCCCTCTTTCCTTTTCCCTCTCTTCTTCTGCCCCTCCTTTTCTTCTCCCTCCCTTCTCCCTTGCTCCTCCCTCTCTTCTCCCCCTCTCTTCTTTTCTCTTCTCTCTTCTTCTTCCTCTCATCTTCCTCTTCCTTGCTTCCTTTTTTCTCTCCCTCCCTTTACCCTATTCTACTTTTTTTATTTTCCTCTTCCTCCTATATCCCCTCTCCTTTTCCTTCTTGTCCTTCTCCCTCTTCCTTTTTTTTCTTCTCCTCTTCTTTACTTTCCTTTCTGTAATGTTTATGAAAATATTCACATAGTTCTAGATCTTTTAGTGTTGCCCTACATGTCCTCATATGGATTTTTCCATATTTCTTCATGTGGTTCCTATTTGTTATTTTTATATTCCTGTAATATTCTATTATGTGAACATACCATAATTTATTCAACCACTCCCCAACCACTGTCCACATAAATGCTTGTTTTTTTCCTCTTAGTGCATTTTTTGCACAGATAAATTCTTCTTCCCAGCCCACCCCAGCCCTGCCCCTTTCCATGTCCCCTTTTGTTGTGTGCATGTTTGGGATAAAGTCCTAACAAGTGGGTCAAAAGATATAATCTGATGATCTGACCTGTGACTCTTGTTGGCTATTGCTGGGTAGAGAACTCACCCTAGACTACTGTGTATTTGTGCCCACTCCCCATCCCCTACCCCTCAGCCTCCTGGGGTTCATTTGCATTGTAATTGCCACCTATTAGTGGAATCACTCTGAGGTTCTGGAGCAGGCTCTCATTGTTATTCTCCAACTTCAACAATAGAAAATTGTTTCTACCAATTATTACATCAACAATCTTAAGTTGTAACATGAAAAGCTTCAGTACATGACTGTCAAGAAAATCAAACACTGAAACTGGGAGTTCAGGGGAGTTCTGGCAGTAGGATCTCTAGTCTTAGAAATCTCAAAAACCCAGGATCAATGGCCATGCATCTTGAATGCTTTAGTTTTCCCCCTGTCCAGGACTCTAGACCAGATAATCTCCTGATCCCATGATTCCCACATCCCACAATGCTATCCCTGTGCCTTCTGCAACCTTTCTCACCCCTTTCTGTATATTCTGTCTGCTTTTCCCCGTGGAACTTTAGGTCCTCAAGTGGTTGGTTTTCCTCAACTTCCAGCTTTTTCTTTTGCTCTTTTGCTTACATATTCAATTAATTCTCTGTATTGAACAAAAAAAATGTTCTGTATAATGTATTAAGCTCACATCAGCCCAAATGGGGGATATGTTTAGACTACTACTAGCCCCCCCCACTACTACTACTACTACTACTACTACTACTACTGCCACTATCACTACCATTATAACCATCACCATTGTTTTTTGGCCTACAGCCCCTTCCAATCCAACCACCAGGACTCCTACCACTTTCTATTGACTATTTAATCACAGTCTTACAGAAGAGGAGCTTTGCAACCCGGATACTCTTCTCAGGACTTCCAAGATGTAGGAAGAAAGGACTCTAGGAATGTACCTCTGGTGCACTAGGGAACAAACAGGATAAGGAAAGGAGGATGAATACTTTAGTATATAGTATCTTCCTAAGTATACTTTATTCATAGCAAAGGAATATTCAGGTCTCCAGTAGTAGGTCTTATATTCATTCTAAGCTGTTTCTCCATTAGTGTGGATAGATTGCCCTTCATTTATTCCCATAATCTCTCACCTCTACTTCCCTTTTGTAAGCAAGGGTTTTTATGAAATGGCTGGTCAGTCTCCATAATGCATATGGTGAATGTAGAATGGAGTATAACGAATAAAGGAATCAGTATGGTATGGAAAAGAATGGATTCGGAGAAAGAGGCCCTGGATTCAAATCCCAGCTCTGTCCCTTTCTACGTGGGGGACCTTGAACAGGCCCCCTCATCTCTGGGCCTGTTTCCTCATCTTGAAGCCTCATCATGACTTAGGTGACCTATATAAGGTCCCTTCAAGTATCTATGATATCATTATCCTAGTACAGATCATGTAATGAAAAGGTCCTAGGATTTAGAGTTATGTTCTATAAGTTTTATTTAACTTTTGATTTGGTCACTAACTATCTCTGACTTTAGGCAAATCTTGTTTCTTCATGTGTCAAATTGGGATATTGTTCCCCTTTTCACCTTATAAAGTTGTTGAAAAGAGCATATGAACTAATGTAGGTGAGCAGATGATTAGGAGCTCTCGCTCTCTCTCTGTTTAATTACACTGAGTCTTAGTTTCCTCATTTGTAAAAATGAGGGGGTCAGACCTCATTTCTGGAGGGGGAAAAATCTGACTTTATGATAGTCCCTCCTGGTCTTGAACAAGAAGAGAAGCTAAATATATATATATATATATATATATATATATATATATATATATATATACATATTGCTTTTTGCTGAAGCAATTGGGGTTAAGTGACTTGCCCAGGGTCACACAGCTAGGGAATGTTAAGTGTCTGAGACCAGATTTGAACTCAGGTCCTCCTGACTTCAGGGCTGGTGCTGTATCCACTGCACCACCTAGCTGCCCCAAGAAGCTATATTTTTAAAGGCTGTAAGTCTAAGTTTGGGTTAAGGGAGACCTGGCCCATGATCAAAGTCCTTTCATTGGAATGTTCTCTCCCCCTCTATCTCCCTTCCTTCTTTTCTCTATTTCTGTCTGTCTGTCTCTGTGTCTCTGTCTCTCTTTCTCTCTTTCATCTCTCGCTCTCATCTCTCTGTCTCTCTGTGTGTCTCTCTGTCTCTGTCTCTGTCTCTGTTTCTGTCTGTGTCTGTGTCTCTCTTCCTCTTCTCTTTTTCTGTCAACACATAACAGAAAGTTTACAAGTTAGAAAAAAAAAAGCTACAATTATGCATCTGCCTGGTGCTAGCTTTAGGGTTTTTGTGAGCAAGTCACTTAAGTCACTTAAGCTGTGACTCATTTTTGTCATCCATTAAAATGGGCAGGATTACATCTGTCTTGCCTCTCTTCCCATCCATCCCCAACAGTCAAGTTGTTATCAGGAGGAAATGAGAAAATTCCATGAAAGCATTTAAAACCTATAAAGGACTATTTCCCCCCCAGAACAGTGATTTCATAGGTACAGGGAGCTTTTGATTAGGAAATTCTTTTTTCAAATAAAAATGAGCAGTTGTCCCAGGCATCAGGAGGTGATTTACTGAGACTCCCACAGCCAGGATGTGTCTGAACCCAAATCTTTCTGCTTCCAAGTCTCCCCCTCTGTCCCTACCCTACTTGTACCTCATGAAACTTACCACAAACATACTGAGCCATCCTTCAAGGCTCATCTCAAAATTCACTTCTTCTAAGAACATATCCCTGACAACACCAGCCTTTTTTTTTTAAAACTTCTTTTAGTCCTCAGAACTCTGATAGCAATTAGTAGATGCTAAGACACGATTTAGTGCTTAATTATTTCCTAGCTTATATTGTTTGCTATTGATTCATATCTCTTCCCAGCTGGATTGTAGGTGCCTTGAGGACAGGAACTGTCTCATATATCTTTGTATCCCCAGAATGCTAAGCACTTAGTGCTCAATAAATAAATACTTAGAAGGGCTTCATGAGTTATCTGTCCAAGGGGTATTTGTGTTTTCCTAGCTACATAGGTCGATCTGAGGAAGGGCAGATGATTAACAATTGTGGGAATCTGAGGAAGGAGGAGGCAGAATTTGACTTGGGTGGTAGAGGTTAGACTATTGCAGACACAGAGACAGTAAAGCAAAGATTTGGAGGCAGAAGAACATGGGCTTGTATCAGGGGCAGATATGAGGGGCAGAAAGTAATCAAAGAATGGTGGCAGTAGGAGTAGAAAGGAGGGGGCAAGTTTTTGAAGTGAAATTCAATTCACCCCAACATAGCGAATATATTAGAGAGTATTTTTGACAAACCTGGAAAGGAAATGTGATGCAAGATTGTGGCCAGCCTTAAATGCCAGGCTAAATAAGCCCTGGAGTCTCACATTATTGATGCTGGACTTAGTGTAGACATCAGATTGGCTTATAGACTGTTGGAGCTCACCATTCCCAAGATCAAGTCATTTACTCAGTTTCCCCAGTGGGGACTATAGGTATGTACTACTAACTCCACAGCATGGTAATATTTAAAGACTGCTGGATTTGCAGACTGGGGTTCAAATTTCAGTTTATTATTTGGGTGGTTCTAGGCAAATCACTTAATGCCTCTGTCTTGTTTTTTTTTTTTAATCAGTAAAATGAAGAGATAGGGCAAGGTAACTTTTAAGATCCCTTTTAGCTCAAAATCTATGATTCTCTGATCATATCTACAAATAAAGATGTATGGCAGAACATTATAAAAGAAGAGGTTGGAAGGTAAAAAGACTGGAGGTGGTTGGGAAGACCTGTTAGAAAGGGATTGCCATTGTCGAGGAATATATCAATGAGAACTTGTACTAGAATGATGGCAGTAGGAGTAGAAAGAAGGGGGAAGTTTCTGAGGTTTTGCAGAGATTGAATTAGCAAGACTTAGTGAGTGATTGAATGTCAAGGAAGGAGTGGGAGAAGTGAAAGCTAACAGTACAGTTTCATATGTGGCAGCATGAAAATGATAGTGAAGTCAGGAGAGCAGGGTTTTTTTGGGGAAAGGTGATAAGCTGTACTCTGTTGCATTTGGAGGGTTGGGTCATCAAGTTGGACAGACAGGAACAGTCATGAATCACACATAGTCGAATGTGACTGTACAAACTAGGGGACCCCCAATGGCTCTTTCCTAGTCAAGAGTGTTCCCATTGACCCCATTCACAAAGGAAAGTGGCAAGGGGAAGGATTATTAGGAATTCTTCCCTAGAGTGGACCTCTACTTTGACTGTGAGTCTTTGGGAGATGGGGACCTCAAACTCAGCTGAAAACTTGGAGATAATTAATTTGGGGATCACCTGTGTTGAGACAAGAGCTGAAGATGAGAATAAACCAGATTGCCAAAGAAAAGAAGGTATTTCCTAATTTTTTGTGGGGGTAAATGGACCCCTCAGGCCATCTAGAGAAACTATGGACCCTTTCTCAAGAATCTTAGTATCTACTTTGAAAGGCAAGATATATTCCTCTGAAATAGTAGCAAATGATACAATATCAAAAAACTAATAATAAAGAAGCAAATGAACAAACCAAGCATCTATTGCTAACATGTATTGTACAGACCCCAAGAGAGGGAAGTCTAAAAGTATAAATAAGATTTGAAGAGATACAAAGGAGGGCAAAGTCTATGGGAGAGGGGAAAATATGCATTAAAATTTAGAGTAGAAAGTGAAAACTGGTATCGATTACCTTGAGCAAAGAAAAGAGCTTGTTAGTTATGAGTTATTGTGGGGGGCTCATGTCCACAGTCTCTGGTCCTGTCTTCTACTTGTTGCATTCTGAATCACCACTGACCAAAGAGCAGGTGCCACCGAGCTTGGCACTTTCTCCCTGGCAAAGGAATAACTTGGATATATCTCTTTTATGAATTGATCTCAGCCACCTCTGAACCTCACCCTTCCTGCCTGAGTGTGTTTGTATATGAACTCCAGAGTGAGCATTTACCAGAATTGATTTGGCCTTTGAAAAGGATATTTCAAGATGAATATGCTGGCATCTGACCGTGAATGAGATTGAGATGCTATTGAGTTCTTTAACTGCTCAGCTGCTCCGGCTGCTCTCTGAGCAATAGAGAAAAAGCCCATTTTTTTTCAGCCTGGCCAGCAGAGAGCACTTAGCATTCTTAAAGGAATGGAGAGCTGCCTTCCTCCCTTATGAGCTCTGCTAGGAAAGCACACATCCCTTCTTTCCATCGTTACCCTATTGGTGTATCCTGTCTCTTTCAGCAGAAGGAGAGGATTTTGAGCCATTTAGTACTTTATTTTATTCATCACAAGATCTCCTTTGCTGCATCAAAAAATATAAGCTTCTTGAGGGCAGGAATGGATTAATTTTTGTTTTTATTCGCAGTGCCCAACACAATGGATGGCACATAGTAGGCACTCTTAATCAATGATTAATCCTTGTTGATCGATTGGTTGATCCCTGTGCTATAATCATTTCTGTGGGATTTTAGGCGACTGCTTCTCTTGAAGTGCAAAGGAGATTCAGGGTATTAGAGGTTGAGCCCTGGGGTTACCAAGGAGAGTGAAGGTTTGTCAATGACCACTTGAGATCAGTCCATTCATCATGAGTCCGGGGACCTTGTTGTTATGAATGTCAGGTTCCTGATGAGGCAGGTCAGTCAATGAGCATTTATTAAGCACCTACTTTATGTAGGCCAGTCCCCATTCTTAAAGAGCAGAATCTAATTTGGGAGACTGAATTCAACAACTGACAATGTTCATATGTATTGTGCAAACAAGATGGAGAAGATAAATAAAAAATAATCAGCAAAAGGAAGGCACTGGTATTAGGGGGATAAGAAAGACTTGTTGTAAAAGGTGAGATGTAAGCTGGGGCCTGAAGGCAGGGAAGGCAGCAGATGATGATAAGGAGTGAGAGAATTCTAGCCTTGTGCCACAACCAGTGGGAATGCCTGTAGTCAGAAAGTGGGGTATCTTTTTCTTTTTTTTATTTTTCAACATTGATCCTTGCATAGCTCTGTGTTCCAAATTTTCCCCTCCTGGGATGTGGGAAAAGTGTGACACTGATACATTGTTGGTGGAACTGTGAACAGATCCAACCATTCTAGAAAGCAATCTGGAACTATGCTCAAAAAATTATCAAACTGTGCATACCCTTTGACCCAGCAGTGTTTCTATTGGGCCTATATCCCAACGAGATCTTAAAGAGGGAAAAGGACCCACATGTGCAAAAATGTTTATGGCAGCCCTTTTTGTATTGGCTAGAAACTCAAAACTGAATGGATGCCCATCAATTGGAGAATGGCTGAATAAGTTATTGTATATGAATGTCATGTAATAGTATTGTTCTGTGAGAAATGACCAGCAGGATGATTTCAGAGAAACCTGGAGAGACTTGCATGAACTGATGCTGAGTGAAATGAGCAGAACCAGGAGATCAACAAGATTATATGATGATTAATTCTGATGGACATGGCTTTCTTCAACATGAGATGATTCAAACCAGTTCCAATTGTTAAGTAATGAAAAGAGAGCTATCTACACCCAGAAAGGGGACTATGGACTACAGCACAGCATTTTCACTCTTTCTGATGTTATTTGCTTGCATTTTGTTTTCTTTCTCAGTTTTTTTCCTTTTTCCTTCTTGAGCTGATTTTCCTTGTGCAGCAAGATAACTGTATAACTATATATACATATATTGGATTTAACATATATTGTAACATATTTAACAGGTATTGCACTACCTGCCATCTAGGGGAGGAGATGGAGGGAAGGAGGGGAAAATTTGGAACAGAAGGTTTTACAAGGATCAATGTTGAAAAATTACCCATGCATATGTTTTGTAAATAAAAAGCTTTAATAAAAAAATTTAACCAAAAAATAACAAATTTTCCTCTCCTTCCCCTCATCCCCCTTCCCTAGATAGCAAGTAATCTAATATATGCTATACATGTTAAAATATGTTAAATCTAATATATGTGAACATATTTGTATAATTTCTTGCTGCAGAAGAAAGATCAGATTAAAAAGGAAAGAAAATTAATAAGACAACAAAATGCAAACAAACAACAAAAAGATTGAGAATGTTACATTATGATCCACACTTAGTTTCCATAGTCCTCTCTCTGGGTAGATGGCTCTCTTTATCACGAGATCATTGGAACTGGCCTCAATCATCTCATTGTTAGAAAGAGTCATGTCCAACAGAATTGATCATCTTGTTGTTGCTGTTTACAATGATCTCCTGGTTCTGTTCATTTCACTCAGCATCAGTCCATGCAAGTCTCTCCAGGCCTCTCTGAAATCATACTGCTGGTCGTATCTTATAGAACAATAATATTCCATAACATTCATTTATATGAGGTATCTTTTTCACAGAATAGGAAGGAAGCCAATGTCATTGGACTGAAAAATACCAGGAGGGGACCAGGTTGTGAAGGGCTCTGAAAGCCAGGGGATTTTGTATTTCGTCCCCAAGGAAATAGAAAGCTACAGAGTGACATTGTCAAACCTATGCTTTAGGAAGATCAGTTTGATGGTTGAGCAAAGGATAAACTAGAGTAGTGGGAGGATTGAGGCAGGGAGACCAAGGAAAAGTTTATTGCAAATAGTCCAGTGTGAGATGATGACATAGCAAGAAGACATCAGTCAAAGGAGAGGAGGCACATAATAGAGATATTATGAAGATAGAAATAACAACGTGGCAACGGATTAGATCCAGGGGATGGGAGAATGAGGAGTGATACCCAGATTTTGAGTTTGGGCAGTTAGAAAGATGATGATATTCTCAACAGTAATAGGGGAGTTTGGAAGAAGGAAAGGTTTAGAGAAAAGATAAGAAATCTGGTTTTGATAACGATAAGTTCAAAGTATTCAGTTTGAGATGTGCAGTATCAATGAGATTAGTAAAGAGATGAGTCTGGTTCCATAGTTAACAAGATGATGGTGACTCAGGGCAGCCTTCTGTGGGAATGAGTGGTGAGAACGGATAGAAATGGCATATTGCAGAAAGAGTTCATGGAGGAAATGTAACCTGATCTGAGTTAGGAAGAGAAAGATTCTGAAGGGCAAAGATGAAGGGGCAATGCATGAGGAATATCTCTGCAAATGTTCCAAGACAAGAGATGGCATTTGAATTCAGCAAACAGCTAATAATCTAGTCTTGCTGGGCAGGTAGGCGGATAGAGCACTAGCTTGATCTTAGTTCAAATATGACCTCAGATACTTACTAGCTGTGTCAAGTCACTTAGCCCCATTTGCCTCAGTTTCCTCATGTATAAAATGAGCTGGAGAAGGAAATGGCAAACTACTCCAGTGTCTCTGCCAAGAAGACTTCAAAAAGGGGTCATGAAGAATTGGATATTGAATGAAAATGACTAAACAACAAATTCAGTTTTGGCTGAAAAGTGTGTGTGTGTGTGTGTGTGTGTGTGTGTGTGTGTGTGTAAAGGGGAATTATGTGAAATAAGACTCAGGTCAGAGCCTATGGTGGTTTTGGACCTGAATTTATTTATTTATTTTACACAATTCATTTTCCTTTAGAGTCTCAGTTTCTCTTTCTGCAAAAACAGGGGATTAAATTAAATAAACCTATATTCTTAGATAAGGTAGGTATATACCTGTTTCTTCCATATGCAAAACTGGTTTAAGGTCCTGTTTCTTAAGAACATCTGAGGTATTAAGATAGTATGTAATGATAAAATTTCTCCACTGAATTTCTACTAGGATTAAAAAAAAATCTACTTCCTACTTTCCTCTGATTACAATTACAAATCATTCTGTCTGCTTGTTTAGATCCACTCTCTTTAGCCTGAAGCTTTGTCTCCACAGTTTTGTAGCTTAGACTTGGAGTAACCATAGTGGGGGCTGAAAGAAGGGTTCAGTCTTATATACCCACTGTCTGCCTCAGTTTCCTCATCTGACATTTGAGGAGTGGAATTCTATGACTCCTAAAATCCCAAGTAACTCTCGGGGAGGGAAACCAAATTGCAGTTACCATTACCCTGGAGACAGTCTAGACTATTGAATTTGGGTGTGAGAAGTAGCAGGAAGGAAAAGTCATATTGTTTCTTGAAATATTGGTTTTCCTGTAAGATTAATTGTTAGAGATTTAAGGGAGAAGAATTCCTACCAGGTGATTGAGCACCAAATCAAAGCAGTTAACTGATATTTGTTGAATACCCAATGTATACCTAGTCCTTTGCTAGGTACTCTGGAAGGAAGGCGAAATCATAAGTGGTTTTTGAGGCACATATGATCAAGTTGGAGAACAGATTTGAACTAAATGGGCTGAGTAACTTGGAATTCAGAGTAGATGCTACAGAGTTCAGAGCATCATCCCCAGTTAAAAGCTAGCCATTGACACAAGAATTATAATACAGGGTTATTATATGAATACTTTGCTTCCTCTCTAATCTTGGTACTTGCCCAGCACCTAGCAATAGGGAATCATGCCTGGGAGGCATTTAATTAATGTTCATTGAATTGAATTACTTTCCTTTCTAAAGGTACTTGACAAGCCTTGTGTCTATCTTCATTCATCCTCAGGGTGCCCTTTTAAGGGAAGCTGTCCAATGTACTCTTTTGCTTTCTAGGCAGAGAGTTTAAGCAACTCCCCTAATATTATTTAGTAAGTGAGAAGATGATTGGGGACCGTAACCATTATATCTCTGGGTACCTTTTCACTAAGCCTTCTAGAAATATTTCCACATCTCATACTCCCTGATGGTAGTTTAACATGTCTATAGGACATCCAGATCAAAATCTATAGGCAGTTGGAGATGTGGGATTATCTCCATATTCCATACTCCTTGATTGGGTAGAACCCTGGCCCTGAGACATCTCTAGGGTCCTCCAGGATAGAACCATAGATTTAGAGCTGGAACAGCCCTTAGAGGCCATCTGATCCAACCCTCTTTATTTTACAAATGAGGAAACCAAGGCTCAGAGAGATTAACATTAAGGTTCCAATCCAGAATCTGATAGTTAGAATCTGATAGAATAGTTAGGTGAACCTGAGCTAGGATACCCAACTCTCTGGGTCTCACCTGTAAAATGAGGAGAATAATATCACTCACCTTTTAAGCATCCCACGCCAGGTACTGTGCAATGTGTGGGAGATACAGAAGCAAAAGTCTGTCTGTCCTCCAGGAACTCACTGTCTACTGGGGAAGAAAACAGGCAAAGAAGCCTCTACAAATAATCTGTGTGTAGATTAAATGGTAAATAATCAACAGAGAGAAGGCACTACAATGAAGAGGAGCTGAAAGACTTCCTGTAGGAGGTGGACTTTTAGCTAGAATTTGAAGGAAGCCACAGTATCGAAAATACATAAAGTCAGGAGATATCCATGGATCAACAAGGAGCTTAATATCACTAGAGCAGAGAGCACCCAGAGATAGTGTGAGAGATGAGAAAACTGGAAAGTTGGGAAAGAACCCAGATTATGAAATGCATTGTATTTGGTCCTACAGGTGAAGGGGAGCCAAGTTTATTACATTGGGACAGGGTGCCATGGTGAAACCTGTGCTTTGGGAAAATCACTTTGGCAGCTGAATGGAGGATAGTTGTTATAATGGTCCAAGTTCAGCTTAATGAGGGCTAGCTGCCCTACTGTTGTAAGGATCACATGAATATGGTCTCATTGGATTATTACAACAATCCTGTGAGGTAGGCACTATAATAATGATTATATTGATTTTATAGATCTGGAAACTGAGGCTCAGATTCACCTATAGTTGCCAAGTGGGAAAGCATCCAAGGCCAGAGTCCTATTTCCTGAGTCCTACTGTTAATTTTTTTCTCCACTGTTTCATATTTTCTTATACACCTGACTTTGCCTAGCCTTTCCTGGGATATATGTGCTTTCTTGCTTCCCTTTGGGTCCTTCTAATCAGTAACATTTATTAAGCACCTACTACGTACCAGGCACTGTGCTAACCACTATGTGCTCAATGAGGGAGAGGGAGTATGGGGCTGAAGGGCACTGGAAATTGGCTGAGGTGGGAGCCTGCAATCTGTTCCAGACAGACTCGGTGCTTTGTGTTTATAGAGTGTCTCAGGAAGGAGCCAAATGGACATGATTGTTACTGACGGGCTTCATTTAAGGAGCTCCAGAGCAATTTATGCAGCCGATTAAGAAGAGGAAACCACTTTGTCTCTTCTGCCTCCAATCCCTCCTCCCCAGGAGGAAGAGCCCAGTGTGAGGATACAGAAGAGCAATAAAGTTCCAGGGTTTCAGGGGCTCAAGCAGCAAAGGGTAATGGTCAGAACTGTCATTTCAAGGGTCAGCAAGTCAGCCCTAGACACCTACTTTGTGCAAGATGTAATGCGAGACATCAAGAGACAAAAGGTCCAAGCACATTTATCATCATTTCTTCCCCCTCCCTTCCCTCCAGATCTCTTCTCATCTGTTCTTCTCTGCAAGATCTGTGGCATCTGCCCCTTTGTCTCCATTCACATGACCATCACCATAGTCCAGGCCCTCAGGCCTTCTTGCCTGGGTTATGGTTCTTACCTTTGCCAGTGTGCACTCCTATTCAATCCTTCATGTTTCCAGTCCACACAGCTTACAAAGTGATATTCTTAAAGAGCAGAGTGGACCTTGTCCCTCCCTGACTCAAGAAAGTCCTATGGTTTCTTTGTTGCCCCTGATAAAAAACAAACTCCTTTGTTTGGCACTTAGAACCCTTCCTACTCTTGGAGTATTCAGGAAAAGTAACACCTTTGATGTGAGGGCTTGCTGACTTTTTTTAGGGCTGCTCATTTACTTTATTTATTTTTTGTTTATTTTTGCTGAGGCAATCAGGGTTAAGTGTCTTGCCCAGGAATACTTCCAGCTAGGAAGTATTAAGTGTCTGAGGCCAGATTTGAACTCAGGTCCTCCTGACTTCAGGGCTGGTACTCTATCCACCTGCTGCCCCTGCTCATTTACTTTTGCTGTCTACCTGGCACTCAACTTTCCCCTGTGGCTCCAAGAAGCTGTAACATGCCCATCAGCCACCCCCCCCCCCATAAAATTGACACAACAGACATCAAACCATCTCCCCAAAAGGATATGAATAAAGAGGTTCTCCCTGCTCAGCTTTTTTTAGAACAACTGATCAGGATTCTCCTAGATCCCATCATCTCTGCTATGTATTAGGTGCCCATGTCATATTCTGCATAATTGAATAAAAGCCCTATGAGAGTAGGAACTGTGCCATTTAAAAATTTGCCTCGTACAGTATCAAGAACAAAGGAGGTGACTATAATTGCTTTTGGACTTGACTTAGCTGGTACGGTTTTTTTTTAAAAAAAGGTTGGTAACTTTAAGTAAAATGAAATTAGAACAAATAGTAACACCCTCAAAGCTAATACCCTGCTCGAAGCTTACACAGCATTATCCTTCTTCAGTTTCCCTCTCCCAGAAAGGATGTCATAGGACCCCTTTGGCAGCCTGTAAAGCAGCTTATAGCCAGCTCCATGTCTTCACAAGATAAGAAGTGGAATGCCAATGACAGGCTAAGTCAGGTTAAGAGTAACTAACAGGGCTTGAACCCATTGGTAGGGAGATGTCCAACCCAAGGATGTTAAGATTTTCCTTCCTGCAATGGGCAGATGAGAACAGTTTGTTCCAGTGGCCCTGAAGGCAGATGAAGTGGGCACTGTGGAGTACTTAGAGCTTGGTCAGACATTGAAGACATCAAGGTTATCCCCTGAATTCTTGGCCATCACCAGTCATCTTGACTGTTGTCTTGCCTCGGGACTTTGGTGACTTTGGAAGAGAGAGTGAGGCTTTGTGCAACTGTGCCTCAATTCAGTTCACACAACAGTCAAGAAATTCCCTTGTGCTATCATTGGTCCTCTTCAAAACCAAACTAAACTTCAAAATAATAATCCTCTGGCTCTAGCTTTTCATTTCAAGCTAATTCCTTATCACTATCCTCCATGCCCCCAGTGTTCATCTCAAACCAGTCTCATTGCCATTCCCTAAATAAATGGGTATCCATCCGCCATCTCTGTCTGGAACTCGGTCTCTTCTCCTCTGCTCTTAGAATCTCTTGCCTTCTTTAATGCTTGGCTCACTTGCCACCTCCTGTATCCTGCCTCTCCTGACCTTCTCTCATGAAGGAAAAGCATTTGTTAAGCGCTTACTATATACCTTGCATATGCTAAGCACTGGTTATATGAAGTGTTCATATCTGATAACTGGAATGAGATCATGGGTCTCACATAGGAAAGAGACAAACAACTCCAGGTAGTTTGTAACTCAGTAGAATTGACTTAACAGGCTTATGTTTATCTGTGTGTGTATGTGTGTATATTTTTGTGTATAACATAAATACATACATACATAATCTATATCTCTCTATACATTTTATGTTTTTATATATTTTATATGTATACACATGAGTAAATATATATGCATATATGTACCTTTGTGTACATGTTTGTGTATACATACATAAAGGCACAATATACAGCTCTATCTTTATATATTTATATATGAATGCATATGCATATATGTACATATATCTATGTCCATATTTAAGCCTATATGTGTATATATAATGTATGTATATACATTCATACCCTCTCTTATATGATATATATGAGAGACAGACAGAGAGACAGAGACAGAGACAGAGAGAAAGAGAGAGACGGAGAGAGAGAATGTACATATCCAACATATGTCAAGGACTGACTCTGTGCTGGGAATACAGAGGCAAAACTGCCTTTATGGGATGAGATGAATAGAATGTAAACTCCTTGAGAACAGGGATTATTTCTTTTTTTTCCCTTCTAGCTCTGTAAAGGGCATCGTTCTGAAATATTGACACCAGATGACTTGTGTCATTGGGAAGTCCCTGTATGCAAGGGATTAGCATAATTTGACAGCTCTCACCACTTGCCTCCACCATTTGTCTCTCCTCTCCCCCACAGCCTTCTCCATGCCTTGAGCAATATATCTGATACTCTACCTTCCTAATCCCAATTCAGTGCCTGGAATTTCATGTCATATACCTCACTCCTTTTGGAAATTTACTACAATAGATTTAGGTAGGGGTTATGACTGAGACTCAATAAAGAAAAGCCAAAATAGTGCTGTATTCGTACCAAAAACCACAGATGTCTATAGTGTTCGGGATGATCTGAGCAGCTGGTTGTAGACAGATATAGGTTGAGTCATAGGAACTGGGATTTGGGAGCATTATTCTGATCCTAAAACAAGGGTTCTGACTTTGAGCTTTATAAACTTAAGAAAATTTTTATAATGCAATCTTCCATATTTTATTTTATGGTTTTAATACATTGTTCTGAGACAGAGTCCAAAGGCTTCACTAGACCAGCACAAAGATTAAGAACCCCTGTCCTAGAAGAACTAAGAAGGTGACAACCCAATTTGTATAGAACTTTAAGGTTTAAAAAATATTTGACTCACAACAAATCTGTTGGTACTTCCTCAAAATTATGGTCTCATTCTCCAGACTCTTCCATCCTCTGAACTTTCCATTTATGCTGATGGTCAGATCATCCTTCTGAAATTCATTGCCTCTCTCCCTCCACTTCCTCAGCTCCCATATCCAATCATTTGCCAAGTCTGGTCAACTGCCTTCACATCTGTCCCCTTCTCTACACAATAACAAAGTATTGTTACCCTACTTAGTTCAGAGCCGTATCACATCCTGCCCAGACTATTTTAGGATCTTCTTAATATCTCTGTTTCCTATCTTTCCCTTTTCCAATCCCCAAGTCATTGTCAAAGTTGTTGTTCATTGGTGTTCAGCTCTTTGTGATGTAATGGACCACACTATCTATCAGTTTTCTTGATAAAGTTACTCAAGTAATTTGCCATTTTCTTCCTCAGTGGGCATAGCCACTGTATCAGAGGTAAAGCCTCCCCCTTTTTAAAGCATGTTAGGTTTTCCTTGTATTTAAACCCATTCCCCATGAGGTCAGAGTCATCATGTTAAAGAAAGGCCATGTCTTTAGAATTTTGGGGGCATATAATAAATCCTTTTAAAATCACTTCATTTATCCACCTTCCTTCAAGGCTCATCTTAAATGCTTCTTCCTACATGAAGCCTTCCAAGAATTTTCAAATTCTTAGTACTTTCTCAACCCACAAATTAATTTTTACTTATTTCTCTAGGTAGAACTTATCTCTATCTGTTCTCCTTTTCCCTAGCCTCATGAAAACGTAAGCTCCTTCAGGATAGGGATGGATGTTTTGGTTTGGGCTTTTTATCACCAGTACCTAACCTAGTGCCTGGTAAATACATAGTAATGATTGTTTCTTGAATTGAGTTAGTTGGAGATCTGGCTAAATTATGGCTGGAGGAGCTGAGTGCAGAGTATAAATCCCTGAGTCACCATAGATAATCCATTCATTTATAATTAATGGTTGGTTGGACTTTTAGAGCATATATGTCTCTCAATGACTAACATACAGTCCTTTGTTCATTGCACAGATAGAAAATAATAAAGCAGTTTATATTAGAGGTTGTCTCCCATTTTCTGGGTCCCCTGAGGTTTTGCTTCTTTTATCTATCTTCCCCCCAAACAGGAACTTGAACCTGGACCTTCCTCTTTTATTTATTCTCTAATAGCACCCTAGGAAACTTTTTTGATGTCATTGTTCTTCTTATCTAGGGATGTGTAACAATCTTTCCATTTTGCAGACGGAAAAATCGAGTCATAAATAAACAGCAGTTTGCCTCAGCTTATCCACAAGAGTTGGGAGCAAGATAAGAAGTGGAATGCAAAGGTCTTGACTGAGATACAGTTCAGAACTTCTTATGTAGGACGTCAGTTTCCTCATCTGTAGGATGAGAACACTGAACTCTATGAGTTCTGAGATCTTTTCTAGTGCTAAATACCATGATCTGACACCCCTTGGGGGTCAGTCTAGCTATGGATGTCAGAGTTTTCCACTCCCACCCTCCCTTCAAGCCAAAGGCAGCTCTGCTGGTTATGAATTTTTACAGCTGTTTACCTGAAGTCGTGTTGTCCAGGAATGAAATAACTCTCCCGACGGCCGCTATGAATTCTTTGCTTCCCTGGGGGAAAAAAAGTCCCAGTGATCGGAACATTGTCTGCAGTCCTGTCAGGTACTCAGTGGTGAATGACAGGTGAGAGAAAGCAAATCGGCTAAAAGCTATTACCCTCGTACTTCAGTGGAGTTGGGAAAATAGTCATAAATTTATGCTGTGTGCTGAAAGAGGGGGACGGAAAAAACTTTGGGAAAAAATAAAAAGCAAAGCCTCCTCACTGGGAAAATTGCCATTTCCTTCCTCAGGGCGGAGAGGAATAGGATGTTCAGAGGCAAGATAATCTTTGAGGCGCCTGCCACATCTGCCCCTGCCTGGGATTGGTTCCCCCTGAGTCAGGGGCAGGGGCAGGAAGGGCATTCTGGGGTTCCATCCCTCCCAGACACCCCCACCCTATGCTAGTTTCTCTGGGGCAGCTTCTTCCACCTCTACCTCTCCATTGCCCAACTATACATCCCTCATCATTAGGCGGCTGAGATACATTGCATGGATGCTGTGCTGTCTGTTCTCCTTTCTTTTCTACTTTGTTCCTTTCACATCCAGGGAGACAGACACAGTACATCTCAGTTCCATTGAGAAAGCAGCTTGTGAAGACATGGAGCTGGCTATAAGCTGCTTTACAGGCTGCCAAAGGGGCCCTATGACATCCTTTCTGGGAGAGGGAAACTGAAGAAGGATAATGCTGTGTAAGCTTCAAGCAGGGTATTAGCTTTGAGGGTGTTACTATTTGTTCTAATTTCATTTTACTTAAAGGTACCAACCTTTTTTTAAAAAAAAAAAACGTACCAGCTAAGTCAAGTCCAAAAGCAATTATAGTCACCTCCTTTGTTCTCGATACTGTACGAGGCAAATTTTTAAATGGCACAGTTCCTACTCTCATGGGGCTTTTATTCAATTATGCAGAATATGACATGGGCACCTAATACATAGCAGAGATGATGGGATCTAGGAGAATCCTGATCAGTTGTTCTAAAAAGAGCTGAGCAGGGAGAACCTCTTTATTCATATCCTTTTGGGGAGATGGTTTGATGGGACAATGCTGAGGTTGAGAAACTGCCCTGCAGCTTGGTATAATGGGAAAAGGCCTGAGTTTGAAGTCAAAAGAGCTGGGTTCAGATTCTACCATCATGCCTCTATTTATGTGATGGTGGATACATTTTTTAACCTTTCTGGGCTCATCTGGAGGCTCAGAATTTGCTTATTTGGAAAATAGTTTCTGTTCTGTGATCTTATGATCTCTTGCTTGTTCTATACACACACATACATACACACAGAGAGCGTATTCCAGAGACAAAAGATAATAAGAGATTAGATTGTCAACCAATTGAAACGAGCCAAAATTAGAATAGTTATACTTTATGGATATTATATAATCTTTTTATTTTCAAAACACTGAAATTATATCATTAAATTTATTGAAATTAAATAATCATTTAATCCTCACTATAAACTTGGGAAATGGTTTTGTCGTATGATATTTTCTCTTGTTTTTTTATTTTTAAATGAAAAAACTGAGGTCCAGAAAAAATTAGTCTAAGTTTACAGGACAAATCAGGACTATGGCCAAAGTCTTTATACTCCTACTAATCTACCTTGACTCTCTTACTGTCAATTCTATCTGAGAATTTCTACTCCTTTCCAAGTTCTTCCTTTGGAATCAGATCTTTTTTTAAAGTTATATTAATATTTTTTATTTTTCTTTCACAGTCATTTTAAGAGAGGTACTCCCCACTCCTCCCTATCCAGTGAGCCTTCGATAGTAAGGAAGAAAAGGAATTAAGAAAATCCAACTAACCCAACATCATTTAGTATCTCATCTCTCCAAGGAAAGAAGCAAGATACTTATCTTGGAAATCAGAATAAAGCTCCTCCTCCCCCTCTTGATAAGAGAGATGATTAAATCAACTTGGATTTACTTCATTTTGAATCCTGCTACTTTCCATACTCTAGCATCCACTCTTCTTCATCTGTGACAGTTTTTGTTCTAATCCACAATCACACAACTTGACTGATCTCTTCTTGTTGAAACCTGGCTTGTGATTCTCCTGAGGGTCAGAAAAATGCTAGAATTTATTGAAGGAGAACTTTGGTGTAAAAACATCTCCTTTGGGGTTCTAGACATCTCATTTCTCTGAAGTTAGGAGAATACTGTGAGTTTATGATTAGGGTTGTCTATAAGACATAGGGTGATGGAAGTCTAGAGCTGAGTAGCAGTGGCAGGGATAGAAAAAAAGAAGAAAACTGAGATTTATTGCAAAGAAGAACCTTTGTTCTCCTCCTCTTTTTCCTTCTCCTCCTACATATGCTTCTCCTCCTCCTCTTCTTTCTCTTCCTTCTTCATTATTATGAAAATATTTTTGACCTCAAAGACCTCCTGATAGAAGAAGACAGAGAGAATTTCATATTGTACCTACTATTATGCCTCCCATGGCACTTTGCAAATGAGGGTCTCATTTGACCCTCAAAACAATCTTGAGAGGTAGTTACTATTATCATCCTATTTTACAGAAGGATAAACTGAGACAAACAGAGGATAAAGTCACTTGCCCAGTATCATACAACCAGTAAGTTTCTGAGGCTAGGTTTGAATTCAGGACTATTTAACTCTAGGCCCAGTGCTCTCTCCACCATGACACCTGCTATCTGAAAGCATCTCAGTATTCTCCAGATTATACTTTGAAAACTGCTGCCCCACAATGAAAAACAAGCCCAGTTTTTTAAAAACAAGGAAAGTTTGAAATCATTTGACTTGTGTAAGTGTCAAAGAAATTAGTTTCAGAACTCCTAATTGCCCAATCTAAGCAGCAGTGTAATGAAATGGAAAGAGAGTCTGAATTTAAGTTTCCCTTCTGATTCCTCCTGCTTGTATGACTATAGATAAGTCACCTATCTCTTCTATCTCAGTTGTCTCATCTGTCAAATGAGAAGGTAGACTTTCTACATCCCTTTCAACTCTAAATCTGATTTTGTGACTTCACTAATCAGAGAAACAGCAAGGTACCATGGAAAGCGAATTGGATACCCAGAGGACCAGAGTTCAGCTCTCAGCTCTGCTAATGACTGATGCCTTATCCTTCTGATCTCTAGCTTGCTACTTTATGCATGTATGTGCATTAATAATGTGCTCAGTAAAGGTATATAAAGTCTTTCTTTTGAAAAACCCAATCTTCTACAGAATGCTGAACCAGGCAGAATGAGTGCAAACAGCAGAGTTTGGAGCATTTTGCTCTGGAGTCCGTGAAGGGAGGTGAATATGAATAACCAACACTTTTACACTTAGATGATCCCAGAATTTGACCCTATTCATACGTTCTGATTCATTATAATTCTTGTTCATGTCTTTTTGTGTGTGTGAGTCCTCCATAGAGTAGCCACCCAGTAGCTAGAGGCTCCTTCTCATTTTATACATGCTATTTCCCCCTAGAATGTAAGCCCCTGGAGGACAAGAGCTTTCTCAATTTTATTTTTTTAACTCTAGCACTGAGCATGGTATTGACCTGTACATAGAAGGCATTTGCTGAGTCCCATAATCCCTCTTAATGCTGGTCTTTTCACTCTGTTGATTATTGCTATTTATCCCTCACATACCTGTTTTATACATTATTGCTTGATACCTATTAGATTGGAAGCAAAGACTAGCTTTTGCTTTTCTTTGTATCCCTAGTGCTTTGCTCAGTGTCTGGCACATAGTAGGTATTTAATCAGTCTTATTGGCTCACTAAAGATTTATTTAATTGAATTGAATTCTCCTAATAACTTGAGGGTTTTACCTTTAGAATCAGGATTGCCCATTGGTAATCTTTCTCTATTGCTCTGATTAACCAACCTCCTTTTCTGATAATGAACATGCTTTCAGTTTTGTCTTTCATGGCAAATGCAAATTGATAACATCCTATATCCTACTGAACTCAGTCTTTCCCTCCCCCACTTCAAACCACGAGTCTTTGGGTTTCTTGTGGTCTACATTTTCTGAGATCGTAGGAAGAGATCGAATAATTTAATGAAAAAAGCCCTGACCTTGAGTTGGTAAATGTGGGTTCTGGTTGTAACAATGAACAAGTAGTTTTAACCTCTCAGGGCTTTGGATTGTTTATTTGCAATATGAAAGTAATAATGCTTCATTAATAACATGGTAGGATTGTGGGAAGAGAGAGAAGCACTTTGTGAACCTTATGATGGTAAGTGAATGGGGGTTTGGGTTATAAGTATGTGATTTGCAGCCCTACAGGATCCTCAGGGTAATCTTGAGGTTAAAAATAGGAACTTTTACTACACTGAGCATTTGGGATTAAAATAGAGACATTTATTACAATAAGCATTTAGGGATCCCACTGAAAGCAACAAAGAGTTGCCCAAATGAGATTCACTACAATCTTGTCCTTCTACTCACCTCATTTGTAGAGTCGGGTGCTGGGATAGATACTACCATGGGGTTGAGATCTCATACTCATCAAGTATCTAATTTTTATTTGAACTGCAAAAGCATGTTCTTAGCTTATTGGGCAAATGGTGGCCAAGGCCTGATATAATATGGTATTTATTGAAAAATCCTAGAGGAATCATGTTCAAAATTAAAGTTTCTCTTTCTTTGGGCAAGAACTGATATGCTAGGCTTCCTTAACTGTTGGCTATGTTCACTTACAGCTCCCTTGGCAAAAAAAAATTTGGTCTAAAAAGAGTCTTTAGCGAAATCAATTGAATTGTCATAAGATCCAAAGAATAGAGGGAGAGTAAACCCTGTTTTCTGTGCTCCCCCTTCAATTTGTTTATATCCCAAAGAGATCACAAATACAGTGTCCCAAAAGCTTAAGTGCAGTGTATTAAGTAACTGCACTAAGACTTTTAGAATATCTTGTATTCAAGGCAAATTATCCCTATTCTACAGATAGGGATAATAGTGGTCTTAGGCGAGAAAGCAAATCAATCCCAATTATTTCCTGGTTTCTTCATGCTATCCAACCTCTTGTTTCCTTCTGTGAATAAGGGGCTTATGGCTTGGGTAAATTCTAAAGTAATATCTGTTAAGTCCTCAACTACTACCTGTCATAAGTATGTTTTTCTTTTCTTTTTCTTTCTCAATCTTCTCTTTTTTCTACTATGCTTTTTCCTCTCCTATATTTCATTTTTTTCATTGCCATTTTGAACCTCATATTATCCATGAAAGTTTGCTAGCTTAATCTGTCTTCTGAACCAGAAATGGCATTCAGGGCTTAATGGGTGACTTATTCCTACAATCTGGTGTATATCTTGTTAATACCTCTCCCGGTGTCTATCCATGCTGGTTAGTTTCACTCATTCATTCATTTATTCATTATTTTAAAGGTTTTGTATGGACACTTTTTGTTTTTTACATCATCTTTATTTTCAAATATGACCCTCTCTTTGCCACTCCAAGAGAGACATCCCTTATAACAAAGAATAAAAGAAAAGAGGAAAGGAATTTAATAAAAACTAAGCAATTTATCAGCCAAGTCCAATGTTACATACAATGTTTCATACCCATAGGCCCCTATCTCTGCTAGTTTCTCTTCACTTTGGGCCAAGCCTGGCCTTGATAATATCCTAGCATTCAGTGTAACTGTTTTGTTTTGTTCTTTCCACTTAAAGACTTTATGTGTATTATTCTCCTAATTCTGTCATTCATTCCTTTGCAAACTATTCATTCATTTCCAAACTTGAAAGCACTATGGAAATATTGTTGCCATGATAATTGTAGTAAACACCTCTAGGATAAAGGAATAGAAACAAATGGAGAGGATAAACTTCAGATTTCTGCCTTCAGGGAGCTTAGAGTTCACTTGGAGAGACAAGACTTCCTGAACTGAAAAGGCACATATCTCCTTAAGGACTTCTTTATTATTCATTATCCACTCAATCCCCCTTTGATATAGCAATCTGTCTTTGTGAGTTGCTCTAGTCAAAAAATTAATAAGATTATAAATTTTGATTTAGAAAAAGGCCTTAAAGGACATCTCATCCAACCCCTTCACTTTATTAATGGGGAAACTGAGGCCCAGAGAGATTGATTGACTTTTGTGAGGTTACCAAAATATTTAGTGGTAGGCTCACATTAAAATTCATTCTTCTTTCCATTCCTTTTGCTGGCATGTTGCCTTTATTTGTTTTTTTTGAATAATTTTCTGAGTTTCTTTTCTGACTCTAATTGCACTATTTGGCCTGCTATCTCTTCCTATTTCTCTTGCATGTGCCAGTTTGCATATATATTGACTCTCCCATTGCAATGTAAACTTCTTGAAGGCTGGGGCTGATTTTGCTTTTTCTTTGGATCCTCAATGTTTTGCACATAAAGTTGGTGCTTAATTAGTATCTATTGATTAATTTCTTGATTATCTGATTTTTACTACCTTTTAAATTTTCCTTTCAGAATTCATCTATTGCTAAATTACTTTACTTTACCCATACCAAAAAACTGAATTTTGTTTTCACTCCCAGTGAAGCCACTATTGTTCAGGCCCTTGACTCTTTTTTGCCTAGAGAATTATATTGTCGTTGTTTGGTTCTTTTAGTTGTGTCCAAAGTTTTCATGACCCATTTTGGGGTTCTCCTGGCAAAGACACTGGGGTGGTTTGTCATTTCCTTCTCTAGCTCATTTTATAGATAAGGAAACTGAAGTAAACAGGGTTAAGTGACTAGCCCAGTAGCACAGTTACTAAGTATTTGAGGCCAAATTTGAACTCAGGAAGATGAGTCTTCCTGATTCTAATCTATCTACTATCCCTAGCTGCACTTTATCAAGAATTATATTAGCTTCCTTATTGTTCTGTTTGCCTCCAAACTATTTTCTTTCCAATTTATCATTCATAGAACTACCCAGGAAATTTTTGAGTAAAAAATGTTTAGTCTTTTTTTATTAAAGCTTTTTATTTTCAAAACATACACATGGATAATTTTTCCACATTGACCCTTGCAAAACCTTGTGTTCCAAATTTTTTCATTCTTCCCCCCCACCCCTCCCCTAGATGCCAAGTAATCTTATATGCATATATGTGTATATATATATATATACATATATATAAACATGTTAAATTGTATGTTAAATCCAATATATGTAAACATATTTTTACAATTATCTTGCTGCACAAGAAAAATCAGATCAAAAAGGAAAGAAAATGATTAAGAAAACAAAATGTAGGTGAACAACAACAAAAAGAGTAAAGATGCTATGTTGTGATCCACACTCAGTTCCCATAATTCTCTCTCTGGATGTAGATGGCTTTAATCATCACAAGACCATTGGAACTAGTCTCAATCATCTTGTTGGAAAGAGTCACGTCCATCAGAATTGATCGTTGAATAATATTGCTGTTGTCTTGTACAATGATCTCTTTACCCAGAGATTTTCTAAAGGATTACCCTACTCACTTCATTCCTCTATTTAAAAATCCCCAGTAGTTTCCAGTGAATAAAATATAGAGCTTTATTTTATTTTATTTTTTATTAAAGTTTTTTATTTACAAAACATATAATGCATGGGTAATTTTTCAACATTGACCCTTGCAATGCCTTCTGTTCCAAATCATCCCTTCCCTCTCCCCTAGATGGCATGTAGTCCAATGCATATTAAATATGTTAAAATAACATAAGAGCTTTTATAGTGGCATTCAAGGCCTTCTTGTGATCTGTTTCCCTTGCTCTGTTACAGCTTCAAATTGCCCCAGGCACTTGGATCAGCAGTGGGCCCAGCTTCTCCTGCTCTCACCAGCACCTCTTGCCTATTATCATATAGAGTAGCATCCACAGCAGCTAAATTTGTGCTTGCCTTATTAGTGGACCACTGAGGGCTCAGCCTGTTGAGAGGAACTAAGGCAACTTTGGGGAGATTGTTCTGGTAGATGCCTCCTTGAAGCTCTGTGCAGAAGGTGGGGAGGGCCAGGAAGGGAGATATTGGCAGTCCCAACAACTCCCATGGCTTGTTCATGTCCCTCCTCATGTCCCCTTTATCTATTAAGCCTGCTGTGTTGTAAAAGCCAAAGTGGCCCCAGGTGGCAGGATAATAGGGTCTTTAATTGTGCTCAGAATGAGATTAACTTCTTATCTGACAGTTTTGACACCTTTATTGTTATTAATGCAGGAATAATGCATTGTTATTTTTATAAACTCAGTGGTGGCAAACACTTTCCTTTTATTTGGATTAAAAATAGACATATCCATTTCTTCTTCTTGCCATCCTGGGGCTGAGACTCCAGGTCTCTAGCTAGGGAATAGGAGCCCAGGGTGAGGGAGGGCAAGCCTTGCCCTTTGCCTTTCGCAGTAAGGAGAAGGAGAGCTGTAGCCTGTGGCTGAGCAATAGTACAACATTCCCACTTGAATGGACATGAAGCCTTCAGATCCTAAATCATCCTTCTGAGGAAACTAGGAAGCTTTGACTTGTCCCTCCCCGATCACCTCTGTTGAGTTACTGGACAACATTGAGTCGGGCAGAGATTGTGGCTCCTGATGAAGGCTTTACACTTATTTCTTGGACTGAATTTTTGTGTAATTGAATTGAATGGTGAAATGGGTCCTTCTGGGAAAGTGAGGGTGATGTGCAATAGCTCTTCCCATGGCTGGGCATATATGCTAAGGGGCCAAGCCATAGGATCCGAGCTAGAAGGGACATTGAGGCCATCTTGTCCAATCTTCTCATTGTACAGATGGAGAAACTGAGGGCCATAGAGGTTGACTTATCCCATAGAATATAAGCACTGTGATTTCAGACTGGGTTTTTTTTGTCTTACATCCTCACAGCTTGGTTGTGTAAATAATATTGTATATAGTACAATATGTTTTATATTGTTGTGTATAGTAGCTGTGTTGTATATAGTAGCTGCTTAATAAATGCTTGTTGAATCAAAACCTTTGGAGATAAGGTAATTAAGATTTGACTTGAGAAAACTTCCTAACAATTAGAGTTAACCATTTGGGAAGTAGTAGCTTTTCAAACCTATTGGAGGTCCTCAGGCAAAGTCTCAGTGACCACTTAACCAGGTATATTGTAGAGGAGGATTTCTTGGTGGGGATGGGGTTGGGTTACATACATAGTCCTTGAGATCCTTTCCAATTCTGAAATCCCATTGTTCTGTAATTCTGCAAGGGAGTGACAAAGCCCACAAAGAAACTATTCCAATTCTGGTTCCAGCTTTAAAGTGTTTCTCTCTACTGTACCTTGAAATTTAACAATAATCGTTTGCACTTAGCTAGTAGTTTAAGATTTTCAAGGTCACTTTCATACATTCATTTGATTTCATTTAGTAGTTGATAGATCTGAAAGTACTTTATAGAAAAAAACCTGATAGATCTCAAAGCACTTTATAGAAATAACCCAGTTTGTCTACACAAGTCCCTGGCAAGGAAACTTGGAACTCAGAAGGTATTGGCAATATGATCTTTATTTACTGGCAGAGCTAAGACTGGTATTTTGGTATCCCATTACCTAATTCAGGAATTTCTCTAATAGATTTCCCTCTTAACTCAGTGTTCCCTTTGGAAGGTAGAAATTAGAGTGTGGGTAGACAGACAGGTTTGTAAGGATCCTTTGTGGGTGATCAGGTGCCAGGGCCCTGGGTCCACTGGCAATGCCACTTAGCCAGTCGTTAGACAAGCTGACAAGGTCGATAATGCCTTCGCTTCGGAAAGCCAGTGCCAACATCTTTATCAAAGCCAATATTAATTTTCACTAATTAGGAGCTGCCGCTAATGAGCGTCACAGCTAATTTAGCTCATCTATAACACAGGAATGGATCTGCTTGCTCACTTATGTGCCCGGGCTCAAGCACACAGGATGCTGGCACAAATCAGTCTCATCCACCACCCATTTTCAGTGCCAAGGGCTACCAGCTGCTGGGAGCAGCCTGCTTCCCAGACTGTCTCACCCACTGCCCTTTCTCCAAATCCAAATTCCTTCTTCCCACGACTTGGAGAAGGGGGAGGAGGAATGGAAGAGGGTAGGCTTTCTATGAAGAATGATTTAATCTAGATCCTCACTGCAGCACTATCCTATGAAGAAGTATTTCAGCATCCCTCAGTTATGTTGGGTCTCTTTAGTTACTCATGTCTTGCTATGAGGTTCCCCACAGCCTGAGCCTTGAATCCATCCCCTGTGTAGTTTGCATCCTTAGCTATTATCCTTGCCTAGAAGCCTCCAGCTCTCTTAACATCTTACTCCTCTGAATCCAGTAACTCAAAAACATCTTACTCCTCTGCATTATTATTGTCATAATGGCTAACATTTTCTTGAGCATTCTAAAGTTGACAAAGGGCTTTATGTTATTTTATTTGATTTTCACAACAACCCAGGGGGATCAGTGCTATTAGCATCCCATTTTACAGATGTCTGAGATTAAGAGATTAAGTGGCTTGCCCACAGTCACACAGCTAGTAAATCTTCAAACTGAGATTTTCCTCTACACATCTGTTCTATAGACATGATCTCATTTGTAGTATAAGTGTCTCATCTGCTAATTTTAGTATCATTACCCCCATTTTACAAAAGGAGAAACTGTGGTATAAAGAGGTTGGAACATCCCCAAGGTCACTTGAGTGTGTAAGTGTAAGTGTAAGAGTGGGGCTTCAAACGCTGATCTTCTGCTTCAGTTCCAGGGGTTTTTCCACCATAGCTTTCTGGGATTATTTAATTCATGTATCTCTAGAAATTCTCATCTCCAGAAAGTTGATCACACTTTCCATTGCCCCATATAGGTTTGTACTACATTTTAAGATCATTAAAGACAGGAATTATGTCTTATAATTCTATGTCCTCCCTTAGCATCTAACACAAGACAATACAGTGGACCCTCAATGTTTGCTGATTGACTGATGGATTGGAAGTGGACATCTGCCTACTTGCTTTCAAGGATCAGTGCATCAATCTTCTCTCACAGGAGTCTTAGGGAGAGAGAGGGATGGTGTGCTATGTGCACAGTCAGTAGTCTGGATGACCTCCAGGGCAATTGCCCCCACCAAGAGCAGCTACTCACTCAAGTTACTAATCTCAAAATAACCAGTAATTTTACTGTTGGACTTCTTGATTTGAAGTTGTGAACTTGGTGGGATTTTAAAATTTTTATATTATATATTATAGTTATTGTATTAATAATATTATGTTTATTTTTATATTACATCAGCATAAATGTGATATGCTATAATAATGTATTATGTTAATAATATTTAATAATATTTTATATATTAACAATAGTATTATATTAATTTATTAAATATATTTATATATATATTTAAGATAAAATTATCATTTTGAGAACTATATCTCAATATAGTATAATTCTATGTATTTTATTCATTTAATAACATGATTATGAGAAAGTATCCATAGATTTCACCAGACACTGGCAAAAACAGTCTTCTAAAAGAGTGATAATTAGCTACTCATGCTTATAAAGGGCTTTAAGGTTTATAAAATACTTTCCTTTCATTAACTGAGCACATACCATCCCTGTTTTACACATGGGGAAGCTGAGGCACAGAGGTGACTGTGATAAGACAACTAATAAGTAAAATGCTTGAGTTGAGATTTGAACCCCAGTGAATCCCAGATCCAAGTATTTCCACTCTTCCATCCAAGGAAGTTAGAACATCTATTGGAAGATTTTCTCACTCAGTCCCTGGTTCTGAGGCTTCTCTTACTATTACTATCTCCATGCTGTTTTCCTCTACCTCAGACACAAAGCAGAGCTTTTGCATGTCATCATTCTTTAAAAATACTTGAAATGCAAGAGGAAACTCAAGGGTTACTTGGAGCCCAAAGGAAATAGAGCCTATGGCCAAGTGAGAGATGATTTCTTATTTCCTTCTCTCTTTTTCTCATTCTTCTGATGCACCCTGTGCTCTGGCTTGAGGGAGGGACTGAAAGGGTGAGTGAGAACATCTCTTTGCACTTATCACCCAGGAAAAGCGACCTTCAGGCCGAGCCGAGTTTGGGGGAAGCTCCTTCATCCGTGACAGATTTGACTATAAATCTTCAGTATTAATACCCAGGCTCCCAAGGTCTGTCATCCTGCATACCAGTGAGACACGCAAAAACAACGCACCAGCATCATTAGTCACTGACGATGTACACCGGTCCTGTTGCCATCCTTGGGTGTGTGTTTCAGGAGATGGACTAAGAGTGGGTGGGGGATAGGGGAGGTTCAGAGTCAAGGGTTGGGGGAGAAGACTGTGAGTGAGAGGGGACATGGTTACAAGCAGCTATCCCCTAGTGTGGCATAAGATGGGCAGCTTTGCAGGTCCAGAAAGTTGAGAAAGAAACCAGGAGTTTGGGGATTGGTGATCACAGTGCAGTTAATACTGTGATTTCATGCCTAGATTACAGCACTCCTGTGTACTCTGGAAAGCACATTGGGCTAGAAGTCAGGATGCCTGAGTTCTTGTCACAGATTCTTAGAGATGAAAGAGACCTTCAGGAGCAAATAATCCAACTCTCATTTTATAAAGGAAGAATGGATGCCCTGAGAAAGAGAAGTGACTTGTAGGTCATATAGGTAACTGGGGGACCAGCTAGGACTAAAACGTGGGCTTTCTGACTCTCAATTCAGTTTCCTTTTTTTTCAGATGGTTCTAGTTCTGCCACTAGAAACCACGAGCAAATCAACTTCTGAGCCTCAGTTTTCTCATCTGTTAAATGAGGGTGTGGTACTCTCTGCAGTGTTACAGTTCTCTACAAGAACCCTCCAAACTGATTTCTTTTTGTTTATTTGTTTGCTTGTCCAGACCTGGAATTTCATCTGTTCAGGGACCTTCTGTGAAAGAGCTAGTATATATTGACGGAAGTTGGGGGGGGGGAGATCTTGAATTCTGGTCTTCCTTGATGATGAAGTCAGTTGTCTCTCCACTATCCCTCACTGCTTCTCTAAACCTTTGGTTATTTTGGTTTAATGAATAGTATATGTGTATGCATGTATACACACACATATATATTTCCATTATTTCACATAAATAGTTGATTCTAGTCTTTACCTGTCTTCTGCCAATCAATTCAGAAGGTCAGTATTTATCACTAGAAGTTATCAATAACCTTATGTACAAAAGCAGACCTTTGGAAACTTGAGAAAGTAAGATATAGAATAGAATGGGACTTTATGTGTCATTCAGTTCAATCTACACATTTTATAGATGCTAGAACTGAAATCAAAGAAATTATGACTTGGCCAAATGAATGACAGGCTCAGGGCCTCTACCTAAAATCTATTTATTTTATGGAAAAAATGGAAAATGATAGAAGGGACGTGAGATGTAGAAGTGAGAGGAAGAAGGAACTCACAGTTGGTTGTCTTGAGTTTTGAGTTTTTGCTTTTACTAAAATATTAAGATAAGTCTTCTGCTAAGAAGGAAAGATGGGAGAAGGTTGTATTTTATTTATTTGCATGTTGTCTTCCCCATTAAGCTTCCTTCAGGTGACTGTCTAGCGCCATACTTGACATGTAGTAGACACTTAGTGTTTGATGAGTTATTGATTGATTGATTAGCTATATTGATGAAAGAGGAGAAGGTTTAGAACAAATTTACTGTGGAGAATTGTAATAGAGAATCAGTCACATAAGGGTGTATGAAGTGATGTGCAGCACTGAAAGCTTGGATGAGATTGGGTAACATAAACTTGCCATGGACTCAGTCAACAGGGTTGTTGTAACCTTTTTGCAGCATTCAGCAGCAATAAAGTAGAGGAACAGAAGGAAGATGGTGTAGTAATCTTGGGTTGAGGTTTAAGAAAGGAATTAGTGATATAACAAAGAAAGTCAAGGAATTAAAGGGGAGAAGATATATGAGGATCAACTAGTTCCTGTTATGCTTCTGTTTTGACATACATCAGTCAATTGCCAAGATCAATTTTACACCTACCATATTTCTCATTTCCATTCATTTTTTCTCCATTTGTACAACCAGAACTTTGACTCAAACTCTCATTATCTCTCACCTTCATCTTCCTGCTTCCTTTCTTTTCCTGATCAAAGTAATTTTCCAACAAATATCAAATTTTGTTTTTTAAGATATGTCACTTAGTCAAGAATCTTCAATGGCTTCCTGTTACCCATGGTATAAAATACAAAATTCTCTTCTTGTAGTCTTTTTTAGTCTGTTTCCAACTTATTTTTATACTTTTCATATTTCTCTTTCTCTTTCTCTCATTCTCACTCTCACTCTTTCACTTTCATTCTCTCTCTCGCTCTCTGTTCCAGTCTACCTATCCTATTTGTGGTTCCCTACTCTATGATCCAAATTATATTACTTATATTTTATATACTTCTCTGTATTCATTCTTGCCACCTTACTAACTTAATTGGAACTTTATGTTATGCCTAGGGTATGCATACTTCTGGAGGAAATGTTAAAGCCTTATATGGCCTTGATCTGTTTTATCTCCATCTTGTCATTGAGTTCTCCAGGTATTAAGTGCCATGTTTTTCAAGGACTAATGGAGCCAAGAAACTTTACATTTTTTTTAGCAGGGCTTAATTTGTTTGACCTGGGGTGCAATCTGATCATTGCCCTCCTTGTCTAAACTTTGCAAGTTTTTAACCCCAATTTGGGTCTGGCCAACACAACTGCATGCTTGTTCCTGGTTGGCGCTCCAGTGGAAAGTAACTATCTGGGAAGCTCTGTAGGTTCAGAACAAGATATCTGTAGGTTCATCCATGGTTCAAAGCTCAAATTATCAGCCCTTATTACTCAGATATCTGAGCTGAATCTGTGATCCTGTTTTGAGATTTGGAACTGCAAACCTCCTCCTGGTTGCAGCTGATACCCTGGTTCTTCACTTGGGGGTTGAATCTGAATTCTTGGACTGGAAAAAGAATTCACTTTAGTTTTTCCTAGTTTTTCTAGTTTCTCTTGATCTTTTTTTTTGGAGTAGATCTGGAGAGACTTAAAATATACAGTTTCCTCTCACTCCACCATCTTTGCTGTTTCTGAAACATAGTATGCACTCAACAAATGTTTATTGAGTAGAATTGGATTGGATTGAATGTCCCCTTTCTGCCCCCATCCCCACATTCACCAATTTACAGAGATTATATATCATCAATAACTAATGTTGCTGGTACCATGATATAGGATGGGCCCAGAAATTAGAGAAGGCACAGTGTTCAGAGTGTTTCCTTGATATTACACCATTAACTATGTTGAAGTATCTAGACTTAGAAGAAGCCATACTTTTGTTTGTTTTTACTTAAGCTTTTATTAAATCATCTGGGAGGCTCCTAGTCTGAGGCATTATGGCAGGTATCTTCCTCTAAACCCTGTCCATTTTTTTCCTTTTATTCATATGGCTCACCTGTAGGGATAGTCATCTCAAGTCCAAAAGGGTATAGTGGATAGAACCCTGGACTCGTAGTCAAGAAGACAAATCCTCCTTGGGATACTTACTAGCTATTTGACATTGAATGTTTCCTTAATCTCTTGCTTTTAATTTCCTCATCTGTAAAATGGGAATGAAAATAACATTTACCTCACAGAGTTTTTATGAAAATTAAATGAAATATAATGATACATGTAAATCACTTATTGAGTCTTTTAAAAAGAATTTCATTTTTTTTCCAATTACATTTGTTTTTTTTAATTGAGTTCTAAATACACTTTTATCCACCCCCACCCCCATTGAGAAAGCAAACAATTTGGTGTAGGTTATACATGTGCAATGATACAAAACATATTTCATATTAGACTTACTGTTAAAGAAAACCCAGAGCTCCTCCAAAAGAATACACTCCCCCAAATAAAGCTTTTTTTAAAAAGTATGTTTTGATCTGCATTTATATTCTATCAGTTCTTTCACTTCGAACTTGTTAAAGTACTTCTCAAATTAAAAAAAAACTATTTCAATTTTAGCTATTATTAATTTCTGCAAAGAAAACCCACTATTCGGTTTTAATAGGAAACGAATTTCTCACTTAGTCTTTCCATAATAAAGGATTTTATTGAGAAAAGAATGGACATAAGACCTAGAAGGACAATGAAGCCAACACCTGTCCATCAAGGAGGTTTATTGATGTAGAGACTGAGAGGCAGCCTTTGACTTAATTTTCATAATTACTTCAAGTGTTGATATTACTTTGGGTGCAGGTTCTAAAAACAATTTAACAAGTTCAGGATGAGGGAAAAGTAGGCAGCAAAGAGTTCCTTCCTTCCCTCACATAGCTAGAAAGTGTTAATTGTCTGAAGCCAGATTTGAACTCAGGTCCTCCTGACTTGAAGGCTGATGCTCTATCCACTGAGCCACCTAACTGCCCCTATTCCTTCTTTCTTTTCTTTCTCCTTCCTTTCTTTTTTCTCTTCTTCCACCTTCATTCTCTTGGTTGGCAGTTTCTAAAGTGGTTCATAAGTGAGGTTGTCTACCCAGGGAGTAGTTGAATAGGTAGAAAGGAGAAGGGAAAGTTAAGAATAGATTAATTAGGCCATGTTTATAGGAATATTGGATTTACCCCAATAATCTAAAAATAAAGGTTCATTCCTCTGGTTGGTACAGATACTGAGAGGCAGCCTTTGACTTGATTTTCATAGTTACTCAAAATGTTGTTATTACTTTGGGAGCAGGTTCCAAAAAACAACTTAACATTCCTAAAATTTCTGGGAGTCCCCTTATATACCCTTCTAAAAACACAAATCTTTTTGGGAAAGGCATTACCTTAAGCTAGTTAACAGTAAACAATTTAGCAGGTATTAGCTCATAACCAGATAAAAGTACAGGGTAGAGCATAGGATAGCAGCCTAGGAAAGGAGAATAGAGAATGGGCTAGGGCTAATTGGATGGGAATAGTAGGAGGATACCAAAGATAAAGCAATGAAGCTAATAGGATAAGACCATTGGATTCTTTTTCTGTATGTTATTAATATTTTTTCCTTTATGCTCAATTTTCACAGAAAATTGGGGAGTGCTAGAATTATAGGTGACTGATAAATATGGGCATAGCAATACAAGATTTGAAGGAGTGAAAATGTCAGTAATTACAAACACTGATGAAACTACAAAGAAAATTTGTTTCTTAGTGTTATAAATTCAAATTTTAGCATTTATTTTGTAATAAAAAGAAGAAAAATATATAGTATGGATCTGAATGGAAATCTGGGTCCCAATTTTCTTATCTATAAAATGGGATGGCTGGACAAGATAATTTTTAAGAGTCATAAATCCTCCAATCCCTTTGACTATACAATGCATGAGATGCAGGACTATGGCCAAATCATTTTAAATGTTATATAACTCCCTTTATTCTTTTGTAAAATGATGCTGCCAGAATATTCTTCCATATATCCAGATCTCAGACAAAAAATGGTTTTAGGATAGAGGGCTAGCTCTGCATTCCTAACAATTTGATTTCAAGTCCTTCCTTTCATTAGTTATATGACCTCAAGCAAGCAAGTTAACCCTTTTAGAGAGGGGTAGATGGTATAGTGGATTTCTATGCTTTGGGCTTAGAATTGGGAAGATTTATTTTCCTGAGTTCAAATCTGGTCTCAGTCACTTACTAGTTATATGACCCTGAGCAAGTCACTTAACCCTTCTTGCCTCACTTTCCTCATCTGTAAAATGAGCTGGTGAAGGAAAGGGTAAACTACTCCAGGATCTTTGCCCAAAAAACCCCAACCCAAGATGAGGTCATAAAGAGTAAGCTACAACTGAAATGATGGAACAATGATAGTGATGGTTATATTGAGTGTATAGACATAAGAAGAGAAAATATAGAACAAATATTCTTTGTCCTGTAGGATATATTCCATCTAGATCAGTGGAGAGAGTTTTTATAATGAAAAATTTCCATACTAAGGAAATCATAGATGAGATGAAAAGGCAAAAATGAGCATAAATATAGTTATATAATTCCCCTTCACAAAATCTTTACTGGTTTCTATTACCTCCTCCAAGGATCATGATATCATTAGATATTATCCAATCAGACTTCTGGGAAACTGAGGCCCGCAGAGGGGAACTGACTTGTCCAAAGTCACATAAAATGGGGATAATAAAATTCAAACATTTTTGTCTGGTATTGAGAGCCCTCCACAAAACACTTCTTTCTTTCCTCCTCTTCTCACCTCACTTCCCTCTTTGTGCAGCTAAACTGGGATGAACACTGAGCGTACCCTTCCCCTTTTTTATTTTCCTGCCCTTGCTCATCCTATGCCTGGAATGTCCTTCCTCTATCTCTCCATCTGCAGAATTTCTATCCATTCCCAGAAGCCCCCACTGAAGCCACTACCCTCCTCCCTTCCCTGATCTGTCCCTCCCCCAACTTCCCTTAGTACTTTGCTTTATATCTTTCTAATGTACTTATCACTTAATGTTGTAGACCACAGAAATCTGTGTTTATCTTGTTCTTGTGCTAAACTCGGGGCTCCCATAGAAGTCATTCTGGCCGGTTCTTTCATTTTACAAATAACAAACTGAGGCCCAGAGAAGTTGTGACTTGGGACTGCAGGGAGTCTTGGAGCATTGTTTCCACAGCACCACATTGAGGCGAGGTTATCTAAACTCTGTGTTCCTGCAGGGTTTCGGACCCTGCACATAGCACATAGTAGGCACTTAAAAATGATCTGGGTGAATGAATGCATGTTCCATGTGGGGTGGGAGAGGAGAGAGGTGCTTTTGATGAGCTCTGAGGTCTCTCCCAGCTGTCAGATTCTATAATTGCCTTGCAGTCATTCAGAAGTCATTTTGTGTGTGTCTGAATCATCTTTTTGAAAGCCACTAACCACAGGAACACCAGCTGAGATAGTTGCTAAACCTCAGAATTGTACATTTAACAGTGTTTTCCTTCTCGTCCTAGAGACTAGTCAGCCAGCAAGGCTAGATTGGTCTGCGTCTCGAGCAGAGCAGTCAGTGCTGATGGGCACAGTGCCCAACACATAGTAGTTGGCCAATAGATGCTTATGAGTTGATGGATTAATTGGTGAACAACTGTTTATTGATTGGGTGCACAGCTTTGTCCTAGGGACCTAGAAAGCCATATTCTTATGTTTTGTGGAGTTGATAAATGGAAGTGGGGAAGTCAGGGGTATTTGCATTAAGAGACACCAGCAGGGTTCCCAAAAATAGCAGTACCAGTTCTCCAGGTGTGTTTAGAATATGATTTAGTTTATGTGGTGGCCCCTCCCACTCCCTGCCCTCATTCAGCCATTGCATTGAGGGAGACAAGCCCTTGTCCCTGCTCTTGAGAACCTAAGAGGAGAAAGGAAGGATAGGAATTAGGGGATATCCTCCATATGGACCAAAGGATTGCATAAGAATCAGAAAACATGGCTGTAAATCAGAGAAGAAATTGAAAGGGATCTTTAACACAAATGGTCTGGGTAATCCACCCAGCTAGACCTTGCCACCAAAGGCTGTATGTTGTCCCATCCAGTCCTTCTCAGTTCTGTATAACCCTCCCAGCCTCCATTTTGCAAGATCTGATTCTTTGTGGTGCTTTTAAGCAAATGGTCTCTGAATTTAGGATTTAGAAATCAGCCTCTGACTAAACAATAGGCAATTAGGACTCCTGGGGGAAAAGCTTTTAAAAACTGTTGTCTGAGAGATTAGAGAAGTAGGTGGGAGACTAGGGAAAGAGGGAAGAGGGGAGGAAGAGTCTGACACTGACTTCATGGGATCAATTTCTTCACCATAGATTTCTATCCAGAGAACAGCTCTTGGCTTCAGACTAACATACTCATTGGGGAGAGAGTGAATAGGTTGGTAAGGATGAATTAGACCTGAAGTCTTATATCAGGAGGGGCTCCTTTTCTGGAAGGTCAGAGAATTAAAGACAGAAAATTGGGAGGGACTTCAGGAAATGTAATGCCAGAGAAACTGAGGCAAGACAGATGAGGTTTTTAATATTTTAATACTGGAGAATATGGACCAGCCAGTCAGACAGGACTCTTGTCCAAAAAATGTCCTATCATTAGCAATTAAAACACAGACCTTTTATAGGACTCCAGCTATAAGGGAAACAAAGGCAAGGGGGGAGTCATAATTTCAGGAAGGATCATAACTTTAGTTCTGACAGGTTGGGGGTCAAGAACATTGGGAGCAGCAGACAGAGATTCTAGGGCAAGAGATAGTAAGCACTATTCAGGCATTTGAGATCTGGAGTTTTATGACTCTGCTTTTATGACCAGAGCTTAATGGGATAAGGGAAAGGAGGGGTGGCCATAATAATTTTATTCAGAGTATAGCATAATAATTCAGGGAAACTGAGGCATTACAAAACCATTCAGTCCAGTTTTTCCATCTTATTGATGAGGCATCATTCATGGATGTTATTACTATATTACCATAAGCAGCAGAAGTGAGAGTTACACCAGGACCTCTGTATCTAAATCCCTTGTTTATGGACATAATAGCACTCATATAGAAGTAGAAAGCACCATAAAGAATGTATTTCCTAATTTTATAGATGGAAAAATTGAGTCCCAAGGAAATGAAGTAATTTATTCAGAATTCCATGGGAGCAGTGCTATATTTGACTCTAGTTTCTCTAGCTCTGAATTCAGGATTTTCCTTTATATCTGTCTACAAATGATGAATGAATGAATCTCTCTTTCCCCTCTCTCCACCACTTGGGACTGCAGGGAGTCTTGGAGCATTGTTTCCACAGCACCACACTGAGGCGAGGTTATCTAAACTCTGTGTTCCTGCAGGGTTTCGGACCCTGCACATAGCACATAGTAGGCACTTAAAAATGATCTGGGCGAATGAATGCATGTTCATTCAATCAAGTACCCATGAGCAGGGTGTCACAAGAGCACTGTAGTGCTGTTCATCTCTGCTGACTCTTCTTCAGGTAGATGCTTCAGAGACATTTTTTCTTGGTTCACTGAAAATGATTTGGAGATGGGACTTGACAATAGTTAACTATCAGCTCCATGAGCCTCCATTAATAGGAAAATTGAGAGATGGGTATATCTCTTTGTCTTTAAGCATTCACCCAGAATCTGGCAGGAACCCCTTAGGGAGAAAGGTCATTAAATCCCCCTTGGTACCATGCTATCCTTCCATTTGGGCAATTGCAAGGAGGCAGTGGCAGCTGAGCAGAACTACTCTAAAGGGTTAACAAGCATGTGCTTAAAGCCTGCAATAGAATCTGTTATTTAAAAAAACCATACATTAGAGACAAGGAGATGGGTACAATGGCACGTTAAGGTCTGTAGCAGCCTGAAGGAGGCTTTGACTCTGGAATTTGTTGTGATATATAGGGAAGAGGAAGACACTGGAGGCAGGAGGGTGTTTGGGAGTTTGGTTTTGCATCTGATGCAGGCTGACTTTTTGAGGTCAGTGTATGGTCGTTCAAAGTTTGTTGTCCCAAACATTCCACCTCCAGGAGGTGCAGGATTTGGCAGAGTGATGTTTAGGAGTCAGCTCATTGTAGTCTGGCAGACTTGATTTATTCTTGCCCCTGCCCCAGCAGCAGTAGAGGATGTCATCTTCCCACTCATCCTCCTTAGATGTGTAGAAGGATATTTAGAAAGACCAGATCATAATACCCGTAAGTAAGAAAGTCCCTTTGCTCTGCATTCCAGGTGCAGGTATAAACTTGCACTATATACCTGATAGCACTTTTGGCTCCAGTTCAAGAAAAGTGGCCAGAATTTACTCATTTATTCATTCTCTAATTTATTATTCAGAAAAAATATATATTTTTGAACAATTAGTGTGACAAGTAGTGTGCTGAGTGTTTAGAGTAAAGTATGATGAAAAATATTGTGTAACCTTGGTTAAGTGACTTCTCATTGAGCCTCATTTTCTTCCTATGAAAAAATGAGATGTTTCAATTACATGATGGCTAACATAATTTCCAACTCCAAATTCTATGAGCTCTTGAAGTAACCTTTGTCATCAAAGAACTTTTATAGTCTACAATAGCAGAAAAGGACAGGCTGGTCTTTATCATAGGAGAAAGGGAAAAGGAGCTTTAAAAATGTCCTCCTTTACTGGGGCAATGACATTTTACAAGGAAGAGGAAAATTTCAGGGTAGAAACCAAGAAAACAAAGGATCTGAACAGGTAGAAAGGATCCTCATATGTCACAAAAAAATGGAAATACGTAGGTAATAGATGGATGGGTGGGTAAATAAATAGGTTGATAAGTAGATAGATGGTCAAATAGATGATAGGTAGATGGATAGAAAGATCATTTATTAAACACTTACTATGTGCCAAGCATTTTGCTAAGAGCTATGGATAGAAATACAAGCAAGTAACACAGTCCTCATCTTCAAGAAGTTGATATTCCATTGGAGGAAGGTAATGTATAAAAAGAGGGAGACATGGAGAAGAAGAGGGAGGGGATTTCCTTAGAAGCAAAGCAGCAATTGTAAAAGAGGAGAAGGTTGGATAGAGAATCTAGGCATAAATGAGGTAAAGCATGACTAGTGTCTTTCCTTTAATGGTGGTCTCAGGGATTGATTCATATATATATTTGTAAAGAAGAATTTCAGGGTGGAGGTTTTTCCAGGGTGGTACTCTGACGTGGGGAAGAGGAGGTGGGAGAGAAGAAGGGAGAAAGAAGGGGTGGGGAAAAAGAGAGAGAGACAGAGAGAGTAGAGAAGAGACAGAAAGACAGACTGACCAATAGACAAAGAGAGA
>JAJPUD010000281.1:125551-135736 GCA_023553655.1 Myrmecobius fasciatus
TTTCTCTATTTTATGCAAGTAAGCATCTAGAGATATAAAATTGTCCCTTATAACCACTTTGGCCGTATCCCACAAATTTTGGTATGTTGTCTCCGCATTGTCATTCTCCTGGATGAAATTATTGATTGTGTCTATGATTTGCTCTTTCACCCATTCATTCTTCAGGATTAGATTATTTAATTTCCAATTACCTTTTGGTTTATTTTCTCCTGGCCTTATATTGCATGTGATTTTTATTGCATCATGATCTGAAAAAGATGCATTTACTATTTCTGCCTTTCTGCATTTGATTTTAAGGTTTTTATGCCCTAATACATGGTCAATTTTTGTATAGGTTCCATGGACTGCTGAGAAAAAAGTAAACTCTCTACTGTCTCCATTCAACTTTCTCCATAGATCTATCATACCTAACTTTTCTAACAATTGGTTTATCTCCCTAGTTTCTTTCTTGTTTATTTTGTAGTTTGATTTATCTAATTCTGAGAGAGCAAGGTTGAGATCCCCCACTAGTATCGTTTGGCTGTCTATTTCTTCTTGCATCTCTCTTAATTTCTCCCCTAGGAATTTGTGTGCTATTGCACTTGGTGCATATATATTTAGTATAGATATTGCTACATTATCTATGGTACCCTTTAATAAAATATAGTTTCCTTCCTTATCTCTTTTGATTAGATCTATCTTGGCTTTTACTTGATCTGAGATAAGGATTGCTACCCCTGCTTTTTTTTGTTCACCTGAAGCATAACATTTTCTGCTCCAGCCGTTTACCTTCATCCTATATGTGTCACTATGTTTTAAATGTGTTTCTTGTAGACAACATATTGTGGGATTCTGGTTTTTAATCCAGTCTGCTCTCCGCTTCCGCTTTATGGGAGAGTTCATCCCATTCACATTCACAGTTAGAATAACTAATTCTTTATTTCCTGCCATCTTATTTACCCAAGTTATGTTTTCCCCTGTCCTTTCCCCTTTCTCCCTTCCCCCCACCTCAGTACTTTGCTTTTGATGACCCCTCCCCCAAACAATACTCCCCTTTCCTTTTTCCTTTCCTTTCCTTTCCTTCCACCTTCTTTCCCTATTTTTTCAAATAGTTTATATATTATTGGAATTAATTGTTCTTTGAATGTTTGGGAGAATTCACATGTAAATCCATCTGGCCATCGAGATTTTTTCTTAGTGCATTGATTAATAACATGTTCTATTTCTTTTTCTAAAATGGGGCTATTTAAATAATTCATTTCCTCTTCTGTTAACCTGGGCAGTCTATATTTTTGTAGATATTCCTCTATTTCATTTAGGTTATCTAATTTACTGGCATAAAGTTGGGCAAAGTAACTCCTAATTATTACTCTAATTTCCTCTCCAGTGGAGGAAAGTTCTCCCTTATCATTTTTGAGACTAACAACTTGATTTTCCCCTTTCCTTTTTCTGATCAAATTAACTAAAGGCTTATCTATTTTGTTGGTTTTTTTCATAAAACCAACTCTTAGTTTTATTTATTAATTCAATAGTTTTCTTATTTTCAATCTTATTAATCTCCCCTTTTATTTTCAGAATTTCCAATTTGGTATTTAATTGAGGGTTTTTAATTTGCTCTTTTTCTAGCTTTTTTAATTGTAAGCCCAATTCATTGATCTTCTCTTTCTCTATTTTATGCAAGTAAGCATCTAGAGATATAAAATTACCCCTTATAACCCTTTGGCCGTATCCCACAAATTTTGGTATGTTGTCTCAATATTGTCATTCTCCTGGATGAAATTATTGATTGTGTCTGTGACTTGCTCTTTCACCCATTCATTCTTTAAAATTAGATTATTTAATTTCCAATTAACTTTTGGTCTATTTTCTCCTGGCCTTATATTACATGTGATTTTTACTGCATCATGATCTGAAAAGGATGGATTTGCTATTTCTGCTTTTCTGCATTTGATTTTGAGGTTTTTATGCCCTAACACATGATCAATTTTTGTATAAGTTCCATAACCCCTGAGAAAAAAGTAAACTCCCTTCTATTGCCATTCAGTTTCCTCCAAAGATCTATCTTTTCTAACTTTTCTAACTTTTTGTTTACCTCCATAACTTCTTTCTTATTTATTTTATGGTTTGATTTATCTAATTCTGAGAGAGCAAGGTTGAGATCCCCCACTAATATAGTTTTGCTGTCTATTTATTCTTGCATCTCTGTTATTTTCTCCTCTAGGAATTTGGATGCTATAGCACTTGGTGCATATATGTTTAGTATTGAAACCGCTTCATTATCTATGGTTCCCTTTAGTAAAATATAGTTTCCTTCCTTATCTTTTTTAATTTGATCTATTTTTGCTTGTACTTGATCTGAGATAAGTATTGCTACCTCTTCCTTTTTTTTGTTCACTTGAAGCATAAAAGATTCTGCTCCAGCCCTTTTTCTTCACTCTGTATGTATCTCTATGTTTTAGATGTGTTTCTCATAAACAACATATTGTAGGATTCTGGCTTTTAATCCAATCTGCTATCTGTTTCCGTTTTATGGTAGAGTTCATCCCATTCACATTCACAGTTAAAATAACTAAATCTCTATTTCCTGCCATCATATTTACCCGAAGTTATCTTTTTCTCTCCCCTTTCCCCTTTCTCCCTTTTCCCCTTCCCAGTATTTTGTTTTTGATGACCACCTCCCTTAAACAGTCCTCACCCCTTTAAAACCCCTCCGTCTTTTTTACACCTTTCCCCTAATTTTTCTATTTTCCCTTCTATTAGTCTATGCCTTTCTTTTCCTCCTTTCCCTCCCACTTCCCTATAAGGAGGGACAAGTTTTTTCTGTGAAACCAAATGTGTCTGATATACTCTTTTAGAGCCCAACCTGATAAGAGTAAGATTAACACAATTCTCATTCCCCTCCCTTCTTTCCCTCAATTATATTAGATTTTCTATGCCTCTTGATGAGATTTTTACTTTATTTTTTACCTCCCTTTTTTATACTTTATTTTACCTCCTTTCCCCTCTTTTTCCAGTATGATAGCCCTTTCACCTCTAATTTCTTTTCCATTATTATCAGAGTAAAATCAAATTATATCGTCATTCTTTGAGTATACCCATAGTAGAAATATAGTTCCCAAGAGTTCTTCCTTTTTTACCTTTTTATGCTTCTCTTGAGTTCTGTGTTTGGAGGTTATTTTTTTGTTCAGATCTGGTCTTTTCATTAGAAATAGGTGAAATTCTCCTGTATCATTGAAGACCATCTTCTTCCCTGTAAGATAATGCTCATTCTAGCTGGATAACTTATTCTTGGCTGTAATCCAAGTTCCTTTGCCTTTCAGAATATCTGATTCCAGGCCCTTCTATCCTTTAATGTGGAAGCTGACAGATCTTGTGTGATTCCAATTACAATTCCTCGGTATTTGAATTGTTTCTTTCTAGCTGCTTACAATATCTTTTCCTTGGTGTGATAGTTCTGACATTTGGTCACAATATTCCTTGGGGCTTTAATTTTGAGGTCTCTTTCAGGAGCTGATCAGTGAATTCTTTCGATGGCGATTTTGCCTTCTGATTCTAAAACATCTAAAATATCGGGGCAGTTTTCTTTCATGATTTCCTGGAAGGTAGCAGGTTCATTTTTTCATCATGGCTTTCAGGGAGTCCAATAAACCTTAGATTGTCTTTCCTAGATCTGTTTTCAAAGCCAGTTGTTTTTCTTAGGAGATATTTCATATTTTCTTCTATTTTTTTCATTTTTTTTTTGCTTTTGTTTGACTGATTCTTGAAGTCTTACTGAGTCATTCACTTCTATTTGTTCAGTTTTAATTTTTAAAGTATTATTTTCTTCAGTTACCTTTTTTTAGCTCCTTTTGTAACTGGCCAATTGAATTTTTTTGGTTCATTGCATTCTTTTTCCGTTTTACCAGTTTTGTTTTTTATTGAATTGTTGTCTTTTTCCATTTCACCAATTTTGTTTTTCAATTAATTGTTTTCTTTTTCCATTTTGCCAATTTTGTTTTCTGATGAGTTGCTGTCTTTTTTCCATTTCACCAATTTTGTTTTTTCAATGAAATGGTGTCTTTTTCATATCTCTTTTGCAGGGCATTATATCCTTCTTGCACTGATCTCAATTCATTTCCCCATTTTTCTTCTAACTCTCTTTTGAGATTCTTTATGCAATCTTCCAGGTAAGCCTTGTGAAATGGGGACCAGCTCATGTCTACCTTTGTGGCTTCCACTGGAGTTGCTTTCCCTTTAGGAACTTCAGGATCTGAGGTCTGCCCTTCTTTCTCTCCATAAAAGCTGTCTATGGTGAGAGCTCTCTTCTGTTTCTTACTCATTTTTTAGAGTTTGAGGTCTGATTAAAGCAGGGGACCTGCAGTCATTTCAATTTGCCCTGGACAGTTCACATAGTTGACTTCCGGTGCAGGGCTTGTCGGGCCAGGTCCGTGCTCTCAGCTGCTCTCAATCCACCCTTTACCAAAGGCGGATCTTCCAAAGCACCTGCCCGCAAGCAGAGCAAAGTGGCCCAAGCATCTCTCAGGGACTTCCTGGGTGCCTAGAATCTGTCACACTCCATCCCAAACCCCGGTCTCCCCTCCCGGCTGGGTGCTGCTGCCTGAGTGCAGCAAGCGACTTGATCCCCTGCTGAAATGAAACAGACCTGCTCCAGAGTTCTTCCAAGGTAATTTTTGATGAAAATGTGTTGTACTCCAAGTGTTTGAGGGATCTTTCAGTCCAGAATCAGTTTAGAGGCTTAAACCATTCTTCGTTTGAGGGACGATCAGAGGAGCTCACAGAAAGTCGTGTCTGCATTCCGCCATCTTGGCCGAAAGAGCTAAAAAAATTTTTAAAAGGAAAAAAATAGAAAATCAGAAGTTACAATCATGCTATTAGACAAAGCAAAAACAAAAATCTGCAATATAAACAGAGCTAACAAATGAATTTATGTTATGCTGAGAGGAATCGTAGACAATACACCAATATCAGTATTAAAATTATAAGTTGCAAATGTCATAGCATCCAAATTCATTTAAAAATTAATTATTACAAGAAGATATGGATTGTCTTTCTAAAATTACTGAATCAAACTCCCATTCTATTGTGTTCTCCTACCTTTAGCTTCTAGTGGTTACAGTCCCAGTCCATTTAATCAATTGACTTTTTCAAAGAAATATTTTCAGAGAAGATAGAGAAAGAACACAAGTACAAACTTTTCTTCCTCTCATTATTAGAAATCAAAGTCTTCCCTATACACTCTTGCTCTCTGAGGAGAATGGACTCCAACTTAATACAATTTCTATAGACTTCATTTTACAAAGTTCTTTTTCAAATATGTAATTGCCTTTTGAGAAGTTTTCATTTCAGGTTTGTCTGGGTTAAATACGTCTAGTACTTAAAAGAAGAAAAAGAAATCAACAAATGGAAAATGAACAAGCCAAAAATATAACAAAACCAGAGTAAATAAAAAGAAATATCAAAACCTACTATGCACAATTATATGCCAACAAAATTGAGAACACAAAATAAATATAGAGTTACCTTCCAATATATAAAATGTTCAAAATAATAGAGCATTAAATACAAATCCTAAATAATCCAATATGAGACAAGAAAATAGAAGTAGGTGTAAAGGAAGTACCAAAGAGTTGAGAGTTGAAGTTGGGGGAGTTCTGATAGATTTATAGTAGAATAACATCAAATTTTTAAAAAATAATAAATACTAATAATATACAAATGCGTCTCAAAACTTGACAAGGAAAGCATTCTATCACTCTCTTTTTAGGAGATGAATATCTTCCTAATTCCTAAAGTCAAAAAAAGATAAAGCAAAAAAGATCTCTAAAATAATATTAATGAATATCAATTCAAAAAATTTAGATAAAATTTGACCAGAGCAATTTTCTAAGATTTTAATTATGACCAAGTTGAAGTAATATCAAGAACTTATAGATAGTTCAGCATTAGGAAAGTAATAAATATTAAAAACAAAAAATATTCAAAATCAAATGATTATTTCAATAAACATATAAAAGATATTTGACAAATTATAACACTCATTTATGCATTTAAAAAACCCTACACAAATAAACATAGAGACATCTTTTAAAATATAGATAGATAAAGCATTTATTTAATGGTTTTTGTGAATTGAATATACACATAAAAGGAAAATAGAAAGAGGGATGGGGAGTTATCTCCAGAGTAAGAATTGCTGCTTGTGAGGAAGTGATAAAGTACTATTAAAAATATGTATTTAAATTTTTTTAAAAAATTATATTTAATGGGAAAACATTAGAAGCTTTCCCAATGAATAGAAGAGTAAAGCAAGGATGCCTTCTCTCCCCTCTATTATTTTATTTAGTTCCAAAAATGCAAACAATAATGGTAAGGCAAGGGGAAAAATTAAAGGGAATAAACATAGACCAAGTAGAGACAAAATTTTCCCTATTTGTTCAAAGCATGATAATTTACTTAATGAATACTAGAGAATCAGCAGAATGAATTCAGAGAAACAGGGAAAGACTTACATGAAGTGATGCCGTGAATTAATGAAATCAAGAAAACAATATATATTATGATTACAATTTTGTGCAGAGAAAGAATAATAATCACAAAACACTGAAAAATTAATGTTGCAAAATTACAAAGAACAAGTGTGGTCCCAAAGAAGACAATTCCTCCCCACCACATGCTCCCTTGTAGAGGTGGGGAGTTCACAATTATGAAACATTGCATCTAATTTCAGATTTTTTGCAATGTATTATTAAATGCATTTTTTTCTCTTTCTTTTTTTTTAAATCACTGTTACAAGGAATAACTCTTGGGGGAGTGGAAGGAACACAATACAAATCAAAGTAATGTAAAAACAAAAGATACAAAAATTTTTTTAAAAAAGAAGAAATAAGTTCAAGACATTTTAATGAACTGCTTCCTTAACATAACAGCCAGGAAAGTTAAAGCAGTCTTAAGCCACATTAAGAAAGCCATAGTATTCAAAAAGAGGATGTGATCTATACTCTATACTCTGTATTCTTTGTTTATCTCTATGCTCTGTATAACTCTGTATATCTAGATGTATTTTGTATAGTTCTTAGCACTAAATTTTAGGAACCTTTCAAAGAGTATTCATAAGCTATCAATCAGTATGATGATGTCTGGTTGAAGGAATTAAGATGTTTAGCTTAGAGAAGACAGACAATTAGGGTGGGACATGATAACTTTCTTCACGTAATTGAAGGATTATAATATGGAAGAGGGATTACATTTATTCTACTCTACTTTAAAAAGCAGAACCAGGAACAGGGGAGTAAGGGGTAGATCTAGATGAGGACTAAGAGTGGGAGCTAATTTACAAAGAAGTAGACAAAAAATTTCCTAATTGTTAGAGGAATCCATAAGTGGAAAAGACTGATTAAGAATTTCTGGGTTTTCTCTCACTGGAGGTAATCAAGCAAAGACTAGATGACCAAGTGACCATATGACACTTTAGGGGAAGTGTTGTAAAATGAATATTTCTTCTGATACAGGTTTGTCATCTGGTCCCTGAGGTCATGTTTATCTTTGAAATTCTATGACTCTTAGCCAGAAATGGATGGGAGTTTCTGTTTCATGTCACAGAGGCCATCCCTTTTCTAGATGTTAAACTTTGTTCACAGAAAATAACTCATCCATTTCATTTTCTGCTTACCATTGAATCCTTCATTTTCTGGATGTGCTCTATTGAGAAGCTTCATGAGAATAGTTCAGTGCTAGAACTTTAGGGTTTACAAATAAATTTTCTGACAACAATTCTGTATATAGTATAAGTAGTACTTTACCCATTTTTACAAATGAGGAAACTGAAGTCTAGTGAGATGCAATCACTTATTCAAAGTCACAAAGAAGTGATGAAATCTTCATCCATTTCTTTTTTCCAAAAGGAAGAAAGGAAGGAAAGAAGGAATGAATGAACAAATGGAGTGGGGGAAGAAGGAAGGACAGAAATGAATAAAATAGAATAGGACCAAAGAAAAAAGTAACAGAGAGAGCAAATGAAGATATCTGTTTTAAAAGATTACACCATTTGAGGAAAAAATGGAAAACATTTTATCTATAAAAGCACATTTTGGGGGGAACTAACGTTTTAGGATTTTGCTTTTTAGTAGTATTTTACTTTTCCAAATACATGCAAAGATACTTTTCAATATTCGCCTTTACAATCTTATGTTCCAAATTTTTCTCTTTTCCCTCCTCCCTAAGAGAGCATGCAATCCAATATAAGTTAAATATGTGCAGTTCTTCTAAACATATTTCAACATTCATTAAGCTGTGCAAGAAAAATCAGGTCAAAAGGGAAAAAACTTATGGCAAAGAAAATTAAGAAACAAGCCCCCTAAAGGTGAAAATACTATGCTTTGATACATATTCAGTCTCCATAGTTCTCTTTCTAGATATGAACGAGTCTTTCTATCACATCTGTTGATATTGCCTTGAATCACCTCATTGTTGAAATGAGCCAAGTCCATCATAGCTGCTTTTCACATAATCTTGTTATTGTCTACAATGTTCTCTTGGTTCTGCTCACTTCACTCAGTATCAGTTCATGTAAATCTTTTCAAGCTTTTCCAAAAATCAGTCTGCTAATTATTTCTTATAGAACAATAATATTCCATTACATTCATATGCTATAACTTATTCAGCCATTACCCAACTGATGGGCAAGCACTTAATTTCCAATGGAATTAAACTAGCAAGAATTGTTTGTCAGCTTAGTATATGTCACCAGCATGACCCAGAATCCCTAAAACATAATGCTATCTTAGACTACAATGAAAGATACAACAAGTCTATCCTAAGGGAGGTTTTAGTGTCATTTTTCTCTTTCCTAATCAAGTGCATAAGGAGTATTGTGTTCAGTTCTGTGTGATATTTTTGAAAGGACATTGAGAAACTGAAATACATCAAGAGGCAGGCACCCAGGATGGTTAGAACATCAGAGACCAAGCCTACCATTTGGGGACCAATTATAGGGACCAGAGATATTTTAACCTGAAGAAGAAAAGACTCTGGGGTATATACACTGCCTTCACATTTTTGAAGGGCTGTCTTATAGAAGAGCCCCCAGAGGGTGGATAGGATTAAGAGAAAGATATGAAAGCTACAGAAAAGAAGGGTATTTTGTTCAATATAAGGAAAAACTTCCTCACAATTAGAGTTAGCCTAAAGGAGGGTAAACTGCTTTGACTTCTCCTTTACTGGAGGTCTTCAGACTAGAGATATTGGAGAGAACATTCTTGTTGGTGTGTTGATCCAATTAGATATCTTCTTTTTTAAAATAGTATTTTCCTCAAATACATGCAAAGATAGTTTTCAACATTCACCTTTACAAAACCTTGGTTCCAAATTTTTCTCCCTCTCTTCCCCCCTCAATAGACAAGCTATCTGATATAGGTTAAACATGTGCAATTCTTCTAAACATATGTCCATATTTATCACACTGCACAAAAAACTCACATCAAATGGGGAAAAACAAAAAAAGGACAAAAAACAGGCCAACAACAACCAAAAAGAGGTGAAAATACTATGCTTTGATCCACATTCAATCTCCATAGTTCTCCTTCTGGATGCAGGTGGCTCTTTCCATTACAAGTCTATTAGAATTGCCTTGAATCCCCTCATTGTTGAAAAGAAGCAAGCCTATCACAGTTGATTATCTCATAATCTTATTATTACAGTGTACAATGTTCTCTTGGTTCTGCTCAATTCACTCAGCACAATTAGATGTCTTCTGAAGTCCCTTCAAATGTTAAGATGCTGCAACTTTGTAATTAAAATCTCAAAGGACACTGGGGAAAGACACTTCGGCCATAATATTACAAGAGAAACATACTCTTTACCTAGGAGATGTACCTGTTGACCTTCTAGGGAAGGTTGAAATCATAACTCAGTTAAAACATTTTGGGAAAGAACTTAGGTAATATATTACAGATGTTTTCTTGTCCTTTCTAATGGATAGAATTTGGGGCACCCTGACACAGTGACACACTATAACATTTATTCACAATATGTATTTGATTTTTGGTTTGATTTTTATATCTGATTTCATGATTACACACTTATTTCTATGTATTCCTATTCCCCCTGTCTCTGGATCCCATTTTTGTATACATACACACATTTTCACACTTTCTCCTCTTTCTCTCTCTCTCTCTCTCTCTCTCTCTCTCTCTCTCTCTCTCTCTCTCT
>JAJPUD010000281.1:135746-201575 GCA_023553655.1 Myrmecobius fasciatus
TCTCTCTCTCTCTCTCTCTCTCTCTCTCTCTCTCTCTCTCTCTCTCTTGCCAACTCCATGAAGCTTCTCACTAAAAGCTTTCCTGATGAAACTACTGTTTTCTATAGTTTCCACTGCAACACTCCTGATGGCCATGGAGTCTAGCTTTAATTTTGCCAGGCCCTGTATCCTGATATGTCAGGTGAGAGGTGTGAGGTCTTGTAGCAGAACTACCCCATTACTCACAAGTGGGAGGATGCCAGACACCCAGGGCCGCTCTTAAATGTCTCTCCACGTCGCCCTCATTAATAACCGTAATGCCAGCATCACTCGCTCCTAAATAGCCTCATTCATCAACAAGCAATTTACCGTGGCGGGTGGCAGGGATGCAGATAAGCAGACGAGGCTGAGGTACCCACATGACGCCTGCCAAATCTTTGCCTTTATCCTTCTCTTTCCCTTTCTCTTCCTTCTCCTCATCTTCCTTCTCCCAGGAGAATAGAAGAAAGATGAAATAGTGGACAAGGTGTTCATCTAGAATGGGAATTCCTGCTAGGAATAGCAAACTCAGAAATAGATTCTCTTCTAGAAGAGGAAAAAAACCACCTACTCTAGCTACTCAAGGTTACAGTATGAGTGATATGGAATCCAGATTAAGGGTTGGAGCAGTGCAACCATACTCTGCCCTAGTCAGCCTACATTTGGAGTATATCCTTGGTACTGATAAAATCAGATAAGAACCTCACCTTCAATAGGCCAATGAGTTTATATGGAAATAATGCTTCCCCTAACTGGTTGTCAGCTGTCTACCTGTTTCATTAGGGGGTCATAGCTCATCTGGAGATATCCCAGAGTGTAAAACAACACTGAAGGAGGTGTTTAGAAGTCATACATAGATTCCTCCTCCTCTTCCTTCTCTTTCTCCTCTTCCTTCTTCTCTTCCTCTTCCTCCTCCTCCAGCTTTTCACCCCAGTCATTTTGGAAGTCATGCCAATGAAACCCAAGTTCTTCAGGTTCACCAAACCCAAAATATATGGAGGTAGCAATAGGTTGTGTGTCTGTAGTCTGAGGATTGCTTAGCTGAATTTAGAGTCTGGTCACAAAATGAACTATAGGGTGATGAAATTTTAGGCCATAATATTTTCTAAAAACTGGCTATTGAGTCATAAGAGGCTATGATCTGTGTCAGTGGAGAAAGGTCCATCACTGAGAATCCACAGAGCCTTGAAGTATTGGTGTCTGCATAAAGTGCAGTCTAATTCTTGAATGCTTTTTTGTAAGGCAGCAGGTAGGGCACATTATCCTAAGCTTACATATTAGAGTGATAATTGACTTTTATATAGGACTTTACCATTTATCCTTTACTCACAAAACCCTGCATAGTCAGTTTTATTATTTCCATTTTACAGAGGAACTAAGTTTCAGAGACTTAAGTGAATTCTAATGACAAAGTTGAATTTCAAACTTGGTGTCCCATTGTATTCCATTACTCTCAACTACTCCTTATTGTAGACAAAGAAGTTGATACACATACTTGCCCAACATCACAGTGTTGAGTAGTGAAAAACTAGATCTCAAAATGACTTGCATTCTAGTATCCTTTCTATTAAAGCAAACTGCCAAATCCCTAGAAGTTTAAGCCATGAGGTAGGATTGCTAGAACCCTGGTCCATTGTCTTAGAGTCCTGGTCCTATCCTTAGAGGTAAATAAGTGGTTTTGAGGATAGGGTGTTAGACCTTGAGGCTTGGTGAACCTTAAGAACTTAGCTTTCCATTGGCATGGCTTCCAAAATGTGATTGGAGGAGGAAGAGGCAGGAGAGGAAGAGGAGGAGGAATCCTGAAGTCAAATCTGACTTTAGAAACTTACTAGCTGCACAACTCTGCATGGATATCAAGTTTTTTAATCTCTATGCTTCAGTTTGTTCATTTATAAAATGGAACAATAGCACTAACTTTTTAGAATTGTGAAGATAAAATGAAACATTTCAAAAGAGCTTTGCAAATTTTAAAGAACTCTCTCTCTCTCTCTCTCTCTCTCTCTCTATATATATATATATATATATATAAAGCATTACATAAAGTAATGTAAAATACAATACAAATACTAAATGTAAGTTATATATAAATACTTTAAAGTGCTATGCAAATTATTAAAATTGTATAAATTATTTCACGTCACTAAGTATATACTTAATCAATCTTTGGTGATAGTGATAGCCATCATTTATATATATACACATATATATATATGTATATATATATATACACACATATATATGTATGAGCTTTTTATTTTTCCAAATACATGCAAAGATAGTTTTCAACATTCACTTTTGCAAAACTTGGAGTTCAATTTTTTTTCTCCCTTCTTACCCTGTCTCCCCTCCCCTAAACAGCAAGCAACACACTCCAGGTTAACATGTACAATTCTTCCATATTTGTTATTCTATGAGAGAAAAATCGGATTGAAGAGGGGATAAAACACAAGAAAGAAAAAAAAAACAAGCAAACAAATAACATCAATATCAAAAAAGGTGAAAATATTCTGCTTTGATCCACATTCAGTTTCCATAGCTCTGTCTCTGGATTCAGATGACTCTCTCTATCACAAGTCTATTGGAATTGGCCTGAATCGTCTTGCTATTGAAAAGAACCACAAGCATCACGACTGATTATCATACGATCCTCTTGTTGCTCCGTACAATTTTCTCTTGGTTCTATTCAATTTGCTTAACATCATTCTATATAAGTCCAGACTTTTCTGAAATCATCCTGCTAATCATTTCTTATAGAACAATAGTATTTTATTACATTCATATACCATAACTGATTCCCCATTCCATTTCCCATCTGATGGGCATCTACTTAGTTTCCAGTTCTTTGTCACTACAAAAAAGGTTGCTACAAACATTTTTGTACATGTATATCCTTTTCACCTTTTTTATGATTTCTTCAAGTTACAGACCCAATATAGACACTGGGTAGAAATAGTTCTGTTTTAATGCTATATATTTCTGTTGAATCAACAAAGGAAAGGTAGTATGGCACTAGGAAAGGGTTTTTATTTTTTAGTCAATCAGAACATAGTTACACATTTATTTGCTCTGTCCAAAATGTATGTTTCATTTTGCACCTTAAGTCCATCACCTCTCTTCTTCCTGAATCTTCTGGCATCATATGACTGGCCATAGCATCGATCAGCATTGTTAAGTCTTTTCAAAAACAAACACATGTTTACAAATATGTTGCATTTCCCAGTAAGTTCCTGGTATTCATGGACTTTATGGATTTTGTACTTCTAAAACCTTTGTACTCTAACATGATGCATTATACATTGTAAGTACACAAGAAATGACTGTTAAATAAAATTAATTCTTACACAATGGGGTAATAAGAAACTTTAGAAAAAGATGGTTTTTTCTCTCTCCCTCTCTCCCCTCCTTCCTTCCAAAGAATATCAGTTTTACCTGACTCCTTTAGGCTTTCGTTCACATCCCTCACCTTCACGCATACTTCATTCAAGCCAGATTGTATTACTAGCTATTCCCACATTCTCCCACCTCTGTAAATCAATGAATTCTGTCTTCCATGTTTGAAGTCAATTTCTTCTAAAGTTCATTTTTCAGACACCTTTCCTTCCTTTGAGGTTTAGCATAGGTGCCACCTTTTCCATAAAGCCTTTTCTTTTCTCCTTCTCTTCCCCTTGCATCAGCTGAAAATCTTCTTTCTCCTTAAAATGTTTAGAATTCATTGCCCCTAACATATCTGATCTTGTATTACTCTTCTCTCTCCACTTTTTCTCAGGAGCATGTAGTCATTGTCACTCACTCAGAATTGGCATTTTTTAAAAGCTTTGCACCGCCAATTCCTGGCACGGTGACTAGTGTGACTCCTTAATAAATATTAATTTAATTTCTACCATTTCACACCATCTCAAAGGTTGTCCAGGATTCCTGTAGTTTTAACAACAGATAGAAACCAGATTTCATGTGGAACACTTACCTGCAACTTTCTGGCACTAATTGACAGGACAATCAAAGAAGCAGCAGCTACTGCGCATGCAGTTCTGTGTACTAGATCTCAGTACAGAATCTCAGAATTGGAAGGAACCTCCTAGACCTGAAGGAGAATCTTCTCTCTCACATACCCAACAAGTGGTCATCACACCTTTGCTTGAATATATCTAGTGAAGAGGATATTGTTAGTTCTAAAGACAGAGGAGCCCATTCCATTTTTGAGTGACTATAATTTTCAAAAACAAAACAAAACAAAGCTTCCTTTCATCCAACCCAAGTTTGCCTTTTTGTGACTTTTGCTTCTTGCTTTTAATTCTGTCCTCTGGAGTGGAGAAGCACAAATCTATTTCTCTTCCACATTATGGCTTTTCAGTTACTTGAAGCCAACTATCTTGATCGTTTCCTTCCCCCTTTCTTATCTTACCTAGGTTAAAGTTTTTAGTTTCTTGAGTTGATTCTTATATGACATGAGTTTAAGATCCTTTAGTATCTCAGTTGGCTTTTTCTGCTGGTTATCACTATCTTTCTAAAATGTCATATTCAGAATTGAATGCAATGCTCTAGAAATAATCTGATCAGGACAGGGTATAGTGTGATTGTCACCTTATTGTTACTGGAAGCTAAAATCACAAACCTTTTTGTCTGCCTTATCAATAAATATATATTTAAGAAAAGTCTACTATGTGCCAGACACTATACTAAGCACTGGGAATGAAAAGAAAGGGAAAAGACAATCCTTCCCCTCAAGAAACTCACAATATAATGGGGGAGACAATATGCAACTATGTACAAACAAGCTATATGCAAGAAAAATGGTAAATAACTAATAGATGGAATTAATTAAAATTAAGAGAGATCGATAAAGGGTAGGTTTTAACTGAGATTGAAAGAAGCAAGGAAAATGAGATGAGGAAGAAGAGCATTCAAGCCTGGAGGGCAGCCAATGAAGATGTCTGGAGTCAAGAGAAGGGATCATTGGATCACAGAGAGTGTGTGTGTCCATGTGAAGAGTATAAGGAGTATTGAAACTAAAAAGGTAGGTGTGGGGGGCAGATTATAAAAGGCCTTGAACATCAAACAAAAACTTTTATATTTTATCCAGGAATCCACTGGAGATTTTTCAGTAGAGAGGTGATATTCTGTACTTTAGAAAGTTCCCTTTGACAGCTGAGTTGAAAGTGACATAAAGTAGGGAAGAAATTTGTGGTAAGGAATCTATTTGTTGTTGTTCAACTGTTTTCAGCCATGTCCAATTATTTATGATTTGGAATTTTCTTGGTAAAGATACAAGAATGATTTGCCATTTCTTTCTCTAGTTCATTTTATAGATAAGGAAACTGAGGCAAACAAAGCTGAGTGACTTGCCACCTAGCAAGTAGGTGTCTGAGTCTATATTTGAACTCATGAAGGTGAGTCATCTTTATTTCAAGCCCAGTGCTCTATTCATTATGCCATCTAGCTGCCTAAGCAGCAAATTATTGCAACTATCCTGAAATGAGGTGATGAGATCCTGAAAGAAGATGGTGGTAGTCAGAGTCAGAGGAGAGCAATGGGCATAGATAATGTGTTACAAAGGTAAAAATCAATAAACCTTGGAAACAGATTGGATTGGGGAGTAAGAGAGAATGTGAGGAGTCAAGGGTGATACTAGGATTGTAAACCTAAAGCCTGAGAAGATGGTGATTCCATAAACAATAATAGAGAAGTCTGGAAGTGGGCAGTCTCAGGAAAAAAGATGAGTTTAATTTTGTATATATTGAATTTAAGATGTCTACAGGAGGGGCAGCTAGGTGGCGCAGTGGATAGAGCACCAGCCCTGAAGTCAGAGGACCCGAGTTCAAATCTGGCCTCAGACACTTAACACCTCCTAGCTGTGTGACCCTGGGCAAGTCACTTAACCCCAATTGCCTCAGCAAAAAAAAAAAAAAAATGTCTACAGGACTCCCAGTCTGAGATATGTGAAAGGCAGTTGAAGATGCAAGACTAGAAGTGATTTGAGAGTTTGGGACTGGATAATTAGATTTGAGAATCATTTCAAATAGAACATGAATTAGTATTTGAATCCATGAGAACTACTGACATTACCAAATACCATAAATGGAGAAAAGAACGTCACCTAAGAGAGCCTTAGGGGGACACCCACAGTTATTGGATGTGACCTGGGTGAAAGTGTAGCAAAGGAGTTTGAGTAGGAAAAGTTAGACAAGTAGGGGAACTGAGACAGAACCATTTCACAGAAACTGAGAGAGAAGAGAATATCAAGGAGAAGATTATAATAGACTGTATAAAAGTCTGCAGAGAGTTCAAGAAATATGAGAATTGAGAAAAAGCCATGAGATATGGCAATTAAGAGGTCATTAGTAACTTGGGAGCGAACAAGTGCAGATGAAGGATGCAGTCATAAGCCAGACTATAGAGATTTAAAAAGAAAGCGAAAGAAAAGCATCACCTACGGTAGACAGCGTTCTCAAGGCATTTTACTCAAAATGAAGGAAAGATATGAGATGATTAGTGGTGGATGGAGGACAGATCAAGTAAGAGTTTTTTGAGGATTCAAAAGACCATGAGTGTGTTTATAAGTAAGAGAGAAGCAAACCAGTAGACAGAGAGAGATTGAAATTAAGTGTGGGAATGGGGATGATAGAGGATGCAATATGTTGGAGAGGATGGGATGGAACAGGATTACTTGTATGTTTAATGACATTAATTTCAGAAAGAAGAGCCATCTCTTCATGTAAGAAGAGGATAGGAAAAAGGAATGTTCCCCATAATTGCTGGAAGCAAGATCCTCAGTCAGATAAAGTCAAAAGAATTAAGATTTCAAAGACCTCTGTTTGGTTGGTGTAGTAGGGAGAGCGATAAGAGTCAGGCCATGTCCAGTCAAGTCTCAGCTCTTCCATTACCTACTTGGATTACTTTGAACAAATCACTTCCCTGCTTTGAAACTCATTTTCATTTTGCGTGTATTTGGAAAGTGACTAGATGGTAGATAAGATTCCTTTCCAATAAAAAGTTTTATAATTCTTTGAAAAAATAGTGAGCAATGCAGGACAGTATAATTTAATCACGTGCTTAAATTGTGTGATATGTCTGACTATGAATACTATAGGAATTTGTAACCCATGAATGCTATTGAAATTCATAGATCTTGAATGTTATAAGAGTTTAGAGAACAGGAAATTCAGTGAGAATTGGGGTCATCAGGGAAGGCTTCATGAAGATGGTTGAACTTGGGATGGCTTTTGAAGGAATAGAAGAACAGATTGGAAAACAGTATGACAAAGGCCAGGAGGCAGGAGAGAACAAGTTATGTTTGTTGAACAGTAAAAAGACAAGACTAAGATAGAGAGACTGTATGTTCAAGAGTAGTGTATTGGGGGGGGGAATTGGAAAGTAAGACTAATATCATATGATATGATCAATGTCTCAAAATAGAAGAATATCTGGCCTTTTCTCTGTCGGTGATTGACTTCTAGACATTGGTGTTAATTCAATTTCACAAACATTAAGTATTATTGTCAACGTGTAAGCACAAGGGTAGATACATAATTAGACAGTAGTGTGGGGACAGAAGATCTGTGGGTCTTAATGGACCTCAGGGTAAATGAGTCAACAATATGATATGACATCTAAAAAAAAACTAATGTGACTATAGGTTTTATTTAGAAAGGCAAAGTGAGGAGAATGAAATGAGTAACCCTGGATAAACGCAACTGTAATTTTGTGGTGCCACATTTTAGGATAGGTATTCACTAATTAGAGTCTCCAGAAGAAGGCAATCAGAAGCTTAAGAGTCTCAAATTAATTCCATATGAGAATTAGTTGAAGGAAATACTTACTTGAAATAGGGTTGTGTTGGAGGGGAGGAGGCAGGAAGAAAAGGAGGTTGTGATGGCTGTGGTCAAATATCTTCATAGTAGAAGGATTATTTTGATTGACCAGAATGGGTCAGATGAAGAGCAATGGGTAGAAGCCACAGAGACAGACTTAGGTTTGAAGGAAAAACTTCCTAACAATAAGAACTGCTTAAAAGGGGGTTATAGATAAAGGTGGAGACTTCCCCTTCTAGATAAGTCATCAAGGGAAGCTTATGTGATGGCTTGTCAGGCTTGTTACAAATACTTTGTTTTTAAGTATGGGGGGACAAGTTAATCACTGGGGTTCCTTCCAATTCTGCGATTCTGTGTAGATTAAGAGATGATGCAGAATTTACCTTTCAGGTGCTGCCATTGTAATGGGTGCATCCCTTAGTGCTCTCTCTTAGGTCCCCTACTCTTTTCTCCCCATATTCTCCCTCTTGGTAACCTCATCAACTCCACTGGGTTTAATTATCACCTTTTTTATTTTTTAATAAAGCTTTTTATTTGCAAAACATATGAGTGACTTTTCAACATTGACCTTTGCAAAAAAAACTTTTTTTTCCAAAGCTTTTCCTTTCCCTCCCCCCGCCCCCCACCCCTAGATGACAGGTAATCTAATACATGCTAGATAGGATAAATTATATGACAAATACAATACATGTATACATATCTATACAGTTATCTTACTGCACAAGAAACATCAGATCTAGAAAGAGAAGAAGAAAAAAAACAACCTAAGAAGGAAAACAGAATGCATGGAAATATTCACAGAAAGCGTTAAAATGTTGTGTTGTGGTTCACTCTCAGTTCCCACAGGCCTCTCTCTGGATGTATATGACTATCTTCATCGCAGCACAACTGGTTTGAATCACATCATTGTTGAAGAGAACCATGTCCATCAAAATTGATCATCGTATAGTCTTGTTGCTGTGTATAATGTTCTCCTGGTTCTGCTGATTTCACTCAGCATCAGTTCATGCAAGTCTCTCCAATCCTCTCTGAAATCCTCCTGTTGGTCATTTCTTACAGAACAATAATATTCCATAACATTCATATACCATAATTTATTCAGCCATTCTCCAATTGATGGGCATCTTTACAATTTCCAGTTTCTTGCCACTACAAAAAGGGCTGCCACAAACATTTTTGCACATGTGGGTCCCTTTCCCTCCTTAAAAATCTCTTTGGGATATAGGCCCAGTAGAAACACTGCTGGGTCAAAGGGTATGCACTGTTTGATAACTCTTTGAGCATAGCTCCAAATTGCTCTCCAGAATGGTTGGATCCGTTCACAGTTCCACCAACAATGTATCAGTGTCCCAGTTTTCCCACATCCCCTCCAACAGCTATCATTATCATTTCCTGTCATTTTAGCCAATCTGACAGGTGTGTAGTGGTATCTCAGAGTTGTCTTAATTTGCATTTCTCTGATCAATAGTGACTTGGAGTACCTTTTCATGTGACCGGAAATAGTTTCAATTTCTTCGTCTGAAAATTGTCTGTTCATATCTTTTGACCATTTGTCAATTGGAGAATGGCTTGAATTCTTATATATTTGAGTCAATTCTCTATATATTTTAGAAATGAGGCCTTTATCAGAACCTTTGGATGTAAAAATATTTTCCCAGTTTACTGCTACCCTTCTAATCTTGTCTGCATTCATTTTGTTTGTACAAAAACTTTTTAACTTGATATAGTCAAACTTATCTATTTTGTGATTAATGATGACCTCTAGTTCTTCTTTGGTCACAAATTCCTTCCCCCTCCACAGGTCTGAGAGGTAAACCATCCTACATTGTTCTAATTTGTTTATAATATCATTCTTTATGCCTAGATCATGAATCCATTTTGACCTTATCTTGGTATATGGTGTTAGGTGTGGGTCAATGCCTAATTTCTTCCAGACTAGTTTCCAATTATCCCAGCAGTTTTTGTCAAATAGTGAGTTTTTATCCCAAAAACTGGGGTCTTTGGGTTTATCGAACACTAGATTACAATTGTCATTGAGTATTTTGTTCCGTGAACCTAACCTATTCCACTGATCCACTACTCTATTTCTTATTCAGTACCAAATGGTTTTGGTGACCACTGCTTTATAATATAGTTTTAGATCTGGTACAGCTAGGCCACCCTCATTTGCATTTTTTTTCATTAATTCCCTTGAAATTCGTGACCTTTTGTTTTTCCAGATGAATTTTGTCGTTATTTTTTCTAGTTCAGTTAAATAATCTCTTGGGAGTTTGATTGGTATAGCACTAAATAGATAGATTAGTTTAGGTAGTATTGCCATCTTTATTATATTCGCTCGACCTATCCAAGAGCACTTGATGTTTTTCCAATTGTTTAGATCTGACTTTATTTGTGTGGAGAGTGTTTTGTAGTTTTGCTCATATAGATCCTGACTTTCCCTTGGCAGATATATTCCCAAATATTTTATACTATCGATAGTTATTTTGAATGGAATTTCTCTTTGTATCTCTTGCTGTTGCATTTTGTTGGTGATGTATAAAAATGCTGATGATTTATGTGGATTTATTTTGTATCCTGCAACTTTGCTAAAGTTGTGGATTAATTCTAATAGTTTTTTTGTTGATTCTCTAGGGTTCTCCAAGTAGACCATCATATCATCTGCAAAGAGTGATAATTTCGTTTCCTCATGACCTACTCTAATTCCTTTAATCTCTTTTTCTTGTCTTATTGCCAAGGCTAGCATTTCTAATACAATATTGAACAGTAATGGTGATAGTGGACAACCTTGTTTCACCCCTGATCTTATTGGGAATGGTTCCAGTTTATCACCATTACATATGATGCGAGCTGATGGTTTTAAATAGATGCTACCGACTATTTTAAGGAAAAGTCCATTAATTCCTATACTCTCTAATGTTTTTAATAGGAATGGATGTTGAATTTTATCAAATGCTTTTTCTGCATCTATTGAGATTATCATATGGTTTTTGTTAGTTTGGTTATTAATATAGTCAATTATGTTAATAGTTTTCCTAATATTGAACCATCCCTGCCTTCCTGGTATAAATCCTACTTGGTCATGGTGTATTATTCTAGGAATGATTTTCTGTAATCTCTTTGCTAATATTTTATTTAAGATTTTTGCATCAATATTCATTAAGGAGATTGGTCTATAATTTTCTTTCTCTGTTTTTGTTTTACCTGGTTTAGGTATCAGTACCATGTCTGTATCATAAAAAGAGTTTGGTAGGAGTCCTTCATTCCCTATTTTTTTGAATAGTTTATATAATATTGGAGTTAACTGTTCTTTAAATGTTTGGTAGAATTCACATGTAAATCCATCTGGTCCTGGGGATTTTTTCTTAGGGAGTTGATTAATGACTTGTTCTATTTCTTTTTCTGAAATGGGACTATTTAAGTAATTTATTTCCTCTTCTGTTAATCTGGGCAATCTATATTTTTGTAGATATTCCTCCATTTCACTTAGGTTATCAAATTTATTGGCATACAGTTGGGCAAAGTAACTCCTGATTATTGCTCTAATTTCCTCTTCATTGGTGGAAAGTTCTCCCTTTTCATTTTTGAGACTAACAATTTGATTTTCCTCTTTCCTTTTTCTAATTAAATTAACTAGAGGTTTATCTATTTTGTTGGTTTTTTCATAAAACCAACTTTTAGTTTTATTTATTAATTCAATAGTTTTTTTACTTTCAATTTTACTAATCTCTCCTTTTATTTTTAGGATTTCAAGTTTGGTATTTGATTGGGGGTTTTTAATTTGTTCTTTCTCTGGCTTTTTTAGTTGCAAGCCCAATTCATTGATTTTCTCTTTTTCTATTTTATGCAAATAAGCATCTAGAGATATAAAATTTCCCCTTATTACCGCTTTGCCTGTATCCCACAAATTTTGGTATGTGGTCTCATTATTGTCATTCTCTTGAATGAAATTAGTAATTGTGTCTGTAATTTGCTGTTTCACCCATTCATTCTTTAGAATAAAATTATTTAGTTTCCAATTGGTTTTTGGTCTATTTTCTCCTGGCCTTATATTGCATGTGATTTTTATTCCGTCATGAATTATCACCTTTTTGCAGATGATTCATAGATCTCTGTATCCAGCCTTAGCATCTTTCCTGAGTTTCAATCCTGTATCACCAATTGCCTACTGGGCATCTCAAACTGGATGTCCCAAAGACATCTCAGACTTAGACCTGAACTAAGTATCATTCCCTTCAAATCAACCCTTCTTTCAGCTTCCCTGTTTTTGTTGAAGGTACCATCATTCTTTTAGTCTCCATGTTCATAACTTTAGTTTAAACTTCTCTCTGTCTCTGTCTCTGTTTATCTTTTCTCTGTATGTGTCTCTCTGTCTCTGTCTCTCTGTGTCTCTTTATGGCACTCTCTTTTTCTCTTTCTTTCTCTCCTTCCTTTCCTCCATTTCTCTCTCTTTCTTTCCCTCTTTCTTTCTCCCACTTCCTCTCTCTCCTTTTCCTTTTCTCTCTCCCCTTCTCTCTTCCTTCCTCAAGATACTTACATTCTAATAAGACAGATGAAACATATGGAGGAGTGGTCATCAGGGAAGAGTGCTTTGGTTTAGACAGTCTTAGAGACTTTTCATCCTGAAAGATTACTTCAGCCCCAGAACTCAAGTTCATAGTTTGTTTCCCTTATTAATTAGAAGGTGGAGGGTTTCTCCCAGAACCTCCATTTAAGGAGGGTGCCAGACCAGCCACCTCTTCCTTTGCACTGAACTGCATGCCTCTGAACTTTTCCAGTATCTGGTATTTTCTCCCTTCTTCCCCTTTCAGCTTTCTTGTGTGTGTTGTCATCCCCATTTGAAAGTAAGCTCCTTGAGGGTAGACACTGTTTTTCTTTTTGCTTATTTTAGTATGGTGTCTGGCACATACTAAGTATTTAACAAATGTTTTTTGACTAATGGTCTAGTGAATGGAACCATAGGAAAGTTGATTTACAACTTTTCCATGAGAAATGGCAGTATTGAGAAGGGTTGGTAATGGTGATGAGATGGTGAGTATATATATGGCAGCAGGGAGGATGACAAGAAGTTAGCTGAGTGAAAGAAATAAATCCAATTCTTTCACGTTATAAATGAGGTCCACAGAAGTGAATTAGCTTATCCCAGATGACACAGGCATTAAGTGACAAGAGGTAAAACTTAAATCCAGGTCATTTCTCTCCAGGTTCATTGCTCTTGCTATGTCCTGTTTTCCTTTTCACTTAAACCTAAAGAGAGATACTTCTTGTAGTACTATATCTATAGTAGGAAGCTTCCAGGGGATACTTTCCCATTGGCCCCTTTGGAGAATCATACCCTGAAAGCCCTCCCTTTGGGCCAAGACAAGAAGGATGTTAATGAACATGGAGGGTGGGGAGTTGGCCACTGGATGAGCGGGGTTCTTGGCCATCACACCTTTTGCTCAGCATTTGGAAGAAGCAGTACTACCAACTTTAATAGAGATGTCTCCCATCCCTCTTCCTCTGTTCTTTCACCCCAAATCTCTCTTCTCCAACCTATTCCCTCCCTTTTGGGGTGTGGGCCTGTCCCACAATAATGACATGCATAACTGCAACACTTCATTTTGCCTATTAATGCTCTTCATGATCACTTATGCAGGCAGCCTGGCGGCAATCTGCATAATTTACACACATCATGCATATGGCTGGAAGTTGTTACATAATTCCAAGGAATTCATCTAAACAAGAACTCTCACAAAAATGCACCTTCAGTCTCGGTGAACTCTTTGGAAAATTGGCTGGGAGAATTCTTGTCTTGGGATCCAAGGGAGCCTAATTATGGCTCCTTTTAGACACTTGGATGGATAGAGCTACCATTTCCCCAAAGCAACTCCAGAGCCCTTTGATCTTCTTTCTCAGTTCTCAAGTTGCCAGGGCTTCTTAGCAGTGACTTATCCTCATGGTTCCTGTTTGACTTCCTTATGATCTTGACCCAAGATGCTCTCAGTTCCAGTTTCCCTTTTGTCTTTCCCACTCAGCTCAGCTTTCTTGGACTGGTGGAGTAGGAAGGAACCTTTTAGATCACATGGTCCAACTTATCCCACTTGACTAAGAAACTGTGTGTGTGTATGTGTGTGTGTATGTGTACACATATACACATTTATTAGAATTAGATAATATGTAGGGTAGTTTTAAGTTCTACTTTTTGTACTTATGTATGTCAGCAAGTCATTTTAAGCCTAAATCTCATCATTTCTAAAATGGTAATAATTGAATTAAAGATTTAATCTTGGAAAAGATCTCAGAGGTCATTGAATACAAGCTTATCATTTTATATGGAAACTGAGGCCCAAAAGTCTTTATTGTCCAGTTTCATAAAGCTAATAAATAGCTGAAATAGGACATGAATTCAGTTCATCCTGATTCGGAGTCCAGTGCCCTGTTCACCAAATCTTATTGTCTCTCATAATACCTTTAGTATCTCCATCACAGAACTGTGATAAAGCTTACAATGATTGTATATGAAGTGTTTTGTAAACCTTAAAGTGCTATATAAAATAAATGGCTGCCTTGTTATTATCACAATTCTTTCAGGTATGTTGAATACTTTAAATGAGTCAAATTGGTCTTAGCTTGACCTGGTGTGAAACCCTGGGACTTGTCCTCTAAGGAGACAAATAAGGATACAGTGGCCAATAGAATTTATTTCAATTCAGAAATATTGTCAAAGGATTTTTCTATCAAGGGGTCAGAGTTGGTCATTGGCAAGATTGGACAGCTGAGAGAATACAAGCTGGAGTAGGAGAAGGTAATGATTTGAGTTAGGGCAAAGCTGCACCTTGGAATAGAAGAACAGAATGGGCATAAATGAGCCCCATCTGGATCATAGAGAGAGCCCAAGATTCTATTTAAAAGCAATAGCCAGATACTTTCTTACCAACCTGGATGAGAATCTCACTCACTCACTGCCTATGTGCATGTGGACTAAATCTCTTAACTGCCCTAAACCACATTTTCTTCATCTGAAAGATAGGAATATTAATGTTTTAATTATTTCTTCATAGGTTAATTGTTCTGAGAAAACCAATTTATAAATTGTAAAGTACTACATAAATGTGGAAAGTACTTTAACCATTGATATGGTGCTATCTGAGTCATCCCTAGTTCTAGAGAGGGTATATTGGCTCCAGCCTTAAAGAGATCAAGCCTTTTGAGTGGTATATTTCCATTAGCCTATTTATTATCTTCAACTTCCTAACCCCAAAGGCCTTCGGAGTTTAAAGGTAAAGCTATATTTTGGGGAAAACCAGAGGTTATCATACTACCCAAATATGTGATTTCCCCCACTGCCATGGGTTCTTAATCTTAGTATATGAGCTTTCTGACTGGCCCATGGATATATGGCTAGAGATCTTTGAGCTATTGGCAATTCAGAATAGAACCCTGTCATTGGTCTTCTGATAATGGCTCAATTTTTGGTTTTTCTGATATTTCTTTCAAGAACCCAGAGCTGAGATTGCCTTGGGACCTCAAAACTGACAGTATATTCTAGTATTTCTTCCCCTACCCCCTCATCATGGCTTTGAGAAGTATTGTCCTGAAAAAATACAGGATGAATAAATGCCCCTTCCCCTCATAGACATGGCCGAGCAGTTGGCAGCTAGTACTTTCCAGTGAGAATCATCCTTTGCTTCTCTCCATATAATGAAGTACTTATGGGAGAATACAGTGAGCCAGAGGAAGAACTTCATAGTCTGAATAAAGGAAGAGAAACAGTGGAATTTTGCAGCTGAAAAGGACTTTCTCCTCTTTGTCAAGGAAGTTAACTATGAAGAGCAACAGTGGGTACAACCTGCACTGGTGATCCACTGCTTGTCCCCCCTCATAGAAAGACAGTTATCCTTTGAGAACCTGGATTGGTTTTTTAAACAGGAAGCTTACAAGATTACATCAACAGGGACTCATGGGATTTCCTTTTGTCTCTTGTTCACTGATAGGGGTTAGGTTGACTCCTTTGAAACCTACCCATTTTGGATCTGGTTCTGGTTCTGTCTCTTATGTGTGTTTCTAGGAGAGAGCAGGGATCCCTACTAGAAAATTTACTTGACCCTTTGTGAGTAATAGGAAGCCCAGTGACTATTGTGGAAAGAGGACTTATTTTGGGGTCAGAGAATCTGGGTTCACATTCTGTCTCTATCCCTCTGTGACCCTAACTTCTCTGTACTTCATATAAAAACCAGGTAATTTTTTACAGATGGTCTCTCAGTCTATGTGCTGTGAGCTGGTCTCAATAAGACTAGGAGGGGATGTCATAACTGGGGAGAAATGACTTCCAAACAGGCTTCGGCTTTGTTCTGTGAGTTTACCTCTGAGATGCCCTTTCTTGACTTCATCAATGCAGGACTTGAGGAAGATGCTCTTGTCCCCTCCAATAGTGGGAGCTTAATTCATAATGGCGCCCTTGACTTGTGCTTGATTACAGGACTTTTTTTTATAACTGATCCGAAATGGAGACCACAGGGCTTCCTCTTGGATTTGCCATACCACAAGGGATTTCTGGCCCAACAGAAGGTCAAAGGGTATATTCTGGAAATATATTTCCAGGGTAACCATCATTTCAGTTATTATATATAATAGAAACATATTTGTGAGTTTATATGCACATATGTGTATATGTCTACACATGTGTGGCATTTATGTACATTTACATATTTTATGTACACGTGTGTGTGTGTGTGTGTGTATAAAATTTTATAGAGAAGCACATTTGGTAGAAGATCAGAAGATGTTCTAGGGTGGGGATGTAAATGAATCCAAGGCACCCTTCTCCCCCTGAGAAGTGAGTGTCTGATTCCAGCTATAAGAGTCCAATGTGATATTTTCAGGAGATTGCATTGCCTCCCCTTTCTAATATATTTTAGTCCTGTGCCTAGCATATAGTAGGCACTTAATAAATGCTCTCCTCCTTTCCCATTGGATCTTTCTATCTTTCATTGGGGAAAACGTTACCTATTCCTCATCTTTTAAAGGGGTTCTTTGTTCCTGATGGAAAAGGGTATCCTTACCAGGGGACTCAGCATTTACACGGAGAGAGATGAGAGATTGAATGGGCAGAGATTAAACAGGGCAACTCCCTTAAAGAGTGTGTTGCTTGGCTGCCTGACCTGGTCTCAAGGAGATGAGGGAGCCCATGGTGAGATCTTGTGGAGTCAGGGGTCAGCCGACCCACTGCTTCCTTCACAGTGGCTAAGGGAAGGAGGGAAGAATGGCCAAGAAAAGCTCCAGCATCTGTTCAAAGGCCCTTCCCCCCTGCACCCCCCATCAAAACTTCTCCTGGCATAAACAGTGTTGGGAGCGACATTTGCATAAATCTCATTAGAAAAAAGTGCAAGTTTCATAAATCTTGTGATAAATTAGTACGATATCATTCTAAACGTGATGTATTAATTTTAGGGCAAAATGAATAGTGCTGTGATCATTGTGGGTAATTATGAGTCTCCTCAAAGAGGAAGTTATTTCTGAAGGGACTTTTCTACTTGGTCTATTCTCAGCAGTGATGGTGGTGGGGGGGAGGTGACAAGAGGTGATATGGGGAGTGTCTTTCTCACCTTTATATATATATATATTTCTGAGCACCTGCCTTTGTCAAAATCATTTTCCTTCTTACGGTTTGGCCTATTTGGTCAAGGTCAGTTTTCTTCCAGAATCTCCTTCCTGTTATCCTTGGTTTGAGTCTCTGTCCAGGGCTACCTCTCCTGGAGATGGCCAGTCACCCAATGGGATGAGTGTTGACTTTTGGGGGACCGGTTCACTATTCTAGGAAGAATAGATAGGTCGGGATCTTTGCATGGTTGTACACCCTCGGAACAAAAACACCAGAAAAGACTTTAGGGATGCAATGTATCATTCATTGATTCATTCATTTATTGCCTACTCTATCTTATTAACGATACAGAGTTGTTGAAGTTATGAAGATAGAAAGAAGCAGTTCTTGCCCTCGAGGCACTTCCATTCTGAAGTCAGGAGAGGAGAAAAAGAAATTAAAACAGAAAAGGAAACATAGATAAATGTATTTTTTAGGGTAGGGTTAGGAGGAACAATAATAATAAAAAAAATAATGTTCTAGGACAGCTAGGTGGTGCAGTGGATAGAGAACCAGCCCTGAAGTTCTAATCTGGCCTCAGATACTTAACACTTCCTAGCTGTGTGACCCTGGGCAAGTCACTTAACCCCCAATTCCCTCAGCAAAATAATAATAATATTCATATAATGCTTTAAAATTTGCAAAGCACTTTATGTATTTATCTGTCTATCCTTACAACAGCCCTATAAAGTAGATGCTGTTATTATTCTACTTTTCCAAGTCAGGTAACTGAGAGTGGAGAGATTAAGTGACTTTTAAGGAGTCACATGACTAGGAAAGAGTCTGAAGGAGGATTTAAACTCAAACTTCAGCACTACATCGGCTTGCTTCCTTACCACAGAGGGCATCAGGATGGATTTCCAGTAATTAATGGTTCTTGACTGGAGTCCTGATGGAAGCTAGGAGCTCCCAGAAGTAGAATTGAAGGGGGAGTTCATTCTAGAAATGGGGGACATCTTGTACAAAGACAAGGGGTGAAGAAATGGAATGTTTGCTGTATACAGGGAATGTTGAGGAGGACAGTGTGGCTTTAATGCTGTGTGTGAAGGAGGATGAGAATGATGTGTAATAAATGAACTTGGAAAGAAATATGTATCATGAAGCTGTATTGGGAAGACCTTTAAAAAGAAAGGACTTTGGGGCAGATAGATGGCACAATGGACAGAGCACCAGTTATGATGTTGGCAGGACCTGAGTTCAAATCCAGCCACTGACACTGAGTATCTGTGCAAGTCACTTAACCCCAATTGCCTTCCTCCCTCTCCTCAAAGTGAGAGAAAAAAGAAAGGAGTTTGCATTATATCCTAGAGGTAAAAGACAGTCACTGGTGATGAAGTGGATAGAATGCTGGGTCTACAGTCAGAAAGACCTGAGTTTGAATGCAGCTTTAGACATCTACTAGCTGTGTGACCCTGGACAAGTCACTTGACCCCATTTTCTTCATTTTCCCCACCTATAAAATGCTAGTCTTGCTGAACTATTATGAGAATCAAATGAGATGATACTTATAAAAAGTGCTGAGCACAATGCCTAGCAATAGTGGGTGTTATATAAATGTTTATCTTTTCTTCTCTGTACTAAAACTTCTTGTTTAGGAGTAACATAATCAAATTCATTTTGCACTTGAAAAAATTGAGGTCCAGAGGCAAGGCTAATATGATCTAGCTCATGGCAAAGTTTAGTCAGGTCTTCTGACTTTTCTCCACCGTGCTTTGTTCAGATTTAAGGGGATTTTTGTGATGGTTTAGTCATTTTCAGCCACATCTGACTCCTTTTGAGATTTTCTTGGCAAGGATAGTAGAGTGCTTTCTCACTCTTTTCTCTACATCATTTTACAGATGAGGAAACTGAGGTAAAAAAGTTAAATGACCTGTCCAGGGTCACACAGGCTGACTTTGAATTCAGATCTTCCAGACTTCAAGCTCAGGACTCTATCTACTGTACCACCTAGCCAACCTCTAAGGAGGTTAGTCTGGTATAAAAATACCAGCAGTATGAAGCTGGTTGATGCTAAGCTGTAAACTTAATACTTGATTCTTGTAAGCTCCATGAATGTAAAATGCCCATGATTTATCATTACTTTGTACTTTCTCCTAGCATCCTTCCCAATGCCCTGCATACAGTGGGCGCTTAGTAAATGTCTGTTGACATTTATCATTATTAATTTATTGAATAGATAGATGAAAGTATATAACTATCCATTTTTATGTTGAGATAGGATAGAATATGTGAATTGTGAGTTTTGCAGGGCTAAATGATAGAGAAGAAGAGGAAAAGGAGCAGGAGGAGAGAGAACAAGGGAGAGGGAAGAAAAATGGAAAGAAGTAGACTGAGGAGAGAGGGGGAATTGAAGGGGAGAAACAAACAGAGACAAAGAGAAGGAGGAGGAGGAGGAGGAGAAGGTGGGGAAGGAGAAGGAAAAGGAGAGGAGAAAGAGGAAGGGAGGAAGAGGGAAAAGAGGAGAGAGTGAGAAAAGGAGGGAGAGAAGGAGAAAAAAGAAGTGGGAGAGAAGGGAGAGAGGGAAAGGCAAAGAAACTGAGACAGAGAAAGGAGTGATAGAAAGAGAGAAAAAGGGGGAAAGCAGAGAGGGAGAGGGAGAGAGAAGAAAGAACAAGAACAAGAACAAGCAGAAGAAGAACAAGAATCAGAACCAGAATATGAATAGGAGGAGGAGGGAGGAAGAGAGAAAAGAGGAGAGAGTGAGAAGAGGAGTGGGAAGGGGAAGAAGAAAATGGGAAGGGAGGAATAGAGGGAAAGGCAAAGAGACTGAGACAGGGAAAGAAGGAAAGGAGAGAAAGAGAAGGAAGGGGGAGGGAGAGAGGGAGAGTGCAAGAGAAGAAGAAGGACAAGAAGGAGAAAAAGAAGAAGCAGGGGCAGGAGAAGGAGAAGGGAGAGAGTGAGAAAAGGAGGTAGGGAGAAGGGAAGGAGAGAAAGGGGAGGGAAAAAGGAAGGGAGAGAGGGCAAGGAGGAGAGAGAGTGCACCAGCATGTGTCTGCCTCTGTTTGGATAATCTCTTTGAGAGACTATAAAGGCCTGCGGTGCTCTGTTTACTTTAATGATAATGTCAAGTTCAATTTGCCATCATTTTTCCACATTTCCTTTTGTAAAGTTAATAGAACTGTTCAATGAATTGAAAAGTTTCAGGAGAGGGGAAAGAACCCACCCCACTATTATCACTGTTATTAAATCTGGAAACCAACCACTTGGTCCTCTGGATCTTTGTGACAGAATGTCCTGCCCTGGTGACCTCTGCTCTTAAATAAGGACAATGGAAGGTCGAAGAGGATGTTGCCCCTCCCTTTCTGCCTCAGTGACAGCTGTTGTGATGAGGGATAAAAGGTCTTGAGTATGGAGGGCAGAAGCCTGGTAAAGACCCTTGCCCTCACACTGTTTATTGGGGCAGGGGACCTTGGGAGAAATACCCCCCTCCCAGGGGTTCAGCATCCTCCATGTTCAAAGAGGCTGCTACCCCCCAGCATGGCTGTGAGCAAAGTGAACCTTCAAGGCCTCCAGAGCAGTTAGCTCCTATCCTAGGTGGGCTTTTGTGCTCAGAGTGAGATTTTCAATCCAATGTATTCAAACAATTATTTATAAAGCCCCTTCTGTGGGCCTCAGTGCAAGAGCTGGAATTTGGGGGTCGTGGTTGTGGAATATAGGGGCCAGGTAGTGCAGTAGAATGGGTAGGGGCCAACCTTGGAGCCCAGAGCCCTGGTGTCCAAGGTCAGCCTCAGGCCGGGCGTGTGACTGCTCCCAAGTACCTCTTCAATCACATTACTGAGGAGCTGCTGATCTGTATCAGTGAAATTATTTTCCCACAACTGGTATTCCTTACCCTGAAAAAAACCACAGGTTCTGACCTAGTCTTCCAGCATCCCTTTCCCCCAGATGTGCCGAGGATGCTGCTCTCTCCCAGCCAGTTTTGCCCTTCTCTTCACCCCAGTTAGATGAGATGCTCCCTAGCAAAGGCATTTGTGACTTAGAATAGTAGCAGACAGGGGCAGCTAGGTGGCGTAGTGGTTAGAGCACCAGCCCTGAAGTCAGGAGGACCTGAGTTCAAATCTGGTCTCAGACACTTCCTAGCTGTGTGACCCTGGGCAAGTCACTTAACCTCAATTGCCTTAGCAAAAAGCAAAAAAAAAAAAAAAAGAATAGTAGCAGACATTTACATGGCCCTTTACAAACATGATCTTGTTTGATCTTCCCAGCAGTCCTGGCAACCCACGCTCCTGCGGTCCCCATTTTTACAGAAGAGACATCAGCACCCGAGAAACCCGAGAAGGCAGGATCTGAACCCAGGGCCCTTTTGATTTCAGATCCACTCCTTTGCCTAGACCTCCCTGCTGCTCCAAGCACAGGGATCAGCAGAATCCTAGAATTGGAGTCAGAATAATTGAAGCTGGAAGAGGTTCGAGCCCTCATCTAGAATCTCAAATAGAAAGCAGAGAGCAGCAGAAAGGGGTGGGAACTAATTGTACTGAAGACTCCCTCTGGACTGCAGAATGACTTTTTAAAAATGTTATTTATATTTTATTGAATTTTTATTTATTTTGTTAACCATCTGCCAGTTACATTTTAATCTGGTTCAGGCAAATGTGCCTGGAGCTGAGTGTCTGACATGGCTGATCTAGACCAATCCCTTCATATTTCAGATGGGGAAACGGAGGCTGAGGAAAGCTGTGAGTGCCCATCTCAAATAATTAACAACTAAGCCAAGATTAGAACCCCGTTTCTTGATCTCCAGTCTGATTTTCTTTCTTTTTCTACTACACCCTATTACAAATAAATGTTGGTAATATGTATTATGATTAATAGTAGTAAATATCCCTTCTTCCCCTGCAATAGAGTAAGTTTTTTGACTGAAAGAACTGGGTGTTTTTCATTCTGCCTTTATACCTATCTGGATGCCTCAGATACTTTTATTATTTCAGTCATGACTGATCCTTTATGACCCATTGGGGTTTTCCTGGCAAAGTTACTGAAGTGGTTTGCTCATTTTGCAGATGAGGAAACTGAGGCAAACAGGGTTAAGTGGCTTGTCCAGGGCCACACAGCTAGTAAGTATCTGAGGTGAGATTTGAATCCAACAAGACGAGTCTTCCTAACCCCAGGCCTGACATTCTATCCACCGTGTCACCACATAGTAGATGCTTACTAAATGATGAATGAATTTAAAACTTTGTTGATCACCTGTCCCTCTTAGCTATTTATGGTCCCAATACCTCTGGTTCTCTTGAGCAGTATATTGAGTCCTTTGCGCCAGAAGTCCCACTCAAGTACTCTTGTCTGAAGGAGACAGATACAAACCAGCAAAATGTGTGGGCAATTGTGGCGTCTCTGCAACCTGTCTCTTAGTGACCCTGATAACTTGTTTTTGCTTTTTGCTAAGGCAATTGAGGTTAAATGACTTACCCAGGGTCACACAGCTAGGGAATGTTAAATGTCTGAGACCAGATTTGAACTCAGGTCCTCCTGACTTCAGGGCCCTGATAACTTTTTGTTCATTCTTTCTGATCATGTATGTCACAGAGCAAAGGATATCTAGTAACATTTAGAATGATCAGATCTCGTATTTTTTTATTTGGTTTTTGTTTTTCAGGAAGCAGTTAGAAGGGAGAAAAATGTCAATGTGATTAGATGATGGAGTACAGCTTACTCCTTGCCAGATTCAGAGCACGACCTCAGTCTCCAAAAGGACCTAAGTCATTGAAACGTAGGGATTGAAGTTGTTTTCATCCACTGAAGCCATTGCCTTTAAGAAAGAAAAAGAAAAAAGGAGCATCTCTTCTTTCTCAAGAGTCTTCTGTATAAAGTGTGTCCCTAAAAAGATGTATTTAATACATCTTTCTTTATGTGTTAATTAGACTTTCCCCTTCGACAGCTAGCTGCATCTGTTTACCCCAAATGAGCCTGGGTGCTGCTTTTCCTCCTTCTCTCACAGAGGGTAATTATTTATTGTTTGCTGACTGTTGACAAGTGTATGTAGCACTGGAGAGATAGTGGAGGGGGAAAGGAAAAGGTCCCTGCCTCAGGGGCTTCAACTCTAAGGCAAACCAAATGAGTTATCTATTAACAGCTGCTAAAGTTGTAGCATATATACCATGCAGGAGCTCAGAATATGTTGGGAGATTGTGTGGTGATGAAAAGAGAGTAATGTAACTGGAATTACAAGACTGGGTTCTAGTCCTGCCCAGATCACCCCTTCCTACCAGGTTCACCTTGCTGTAAGGATGAAGGCTTCATGAGCTGGTTAATCAATTCATCACCATTGACTGATGATCAAGGTAGGGAAGAAGTATCATGTAGGATGTGTCCGAGGGTGAAGTTTTATTTCCTGAATCCAAGGAATAAATGATGGGGGAAGCAGATGAGGCATTCTTAAGAATGAGTAAAAGGAAGGGAAGCTGCCATGGCAACTATATTGGTCAGTGACAAGCTTTGAGGAGAGGAGAGCCATGTTCCAAACCCTAAGTTGTTGCAGGAAAATTTGGGGAAGGAAATAAAATCACCTCAAGTCAAACTACATTCAGGAAGCAGGGAAATGAGAGGTAAAGACTTGGTTAAAAGAGGTAGTCTCAGCAATGAAAGCCAAGACAAATAGAGATTATCCTTAGAAATTTGACTTCTATCTTGCTTCTTAGAAATTGAGAAACTTCAATTCTAGCTAGTCTCTGAAGAGACTAATGGAAACTATGGCTTTGAACTGGATGGAGATATCACCTGTCTAGAATATCACAGAATATCTAATTCCTACCTGTGGATTTCTTCCAGGGGGTTAATGATGGGGAGGACCAATCACTGGCCCTGGCAGGACCTTTCATGACCAACTAAAACATGTCAACTTGGGGCCCATTTATTACCTGAAAACATAGTTTTACCTCTGGGTAATGTTAATGATAGCTGTTTGAGAGAGGAGAGGGTGACTCTAAGAGTCAATAATAATGGTTATTGGTTCTTCTTGGCTTTTCTGCCTTCCTTCCAATCTTAGCTAAAATGTCTCTTTCTGCAGGAAGCCTTTCTCAGGCCCTGTAAATGCTAGGACCTTCCTCTGAGATTACCTCCAACTTATCCTGTTGATATCTTGTTTGTACAGAATTGCCTGCATGTTGTCTCTCCCATTAGATAGCTCAGTTCTTGAAGGCAGAGACCGTTTTTGCCTTTGTTTGCATCTCAGCACTTAGCACAGTGTTTGACATGTAGAAAGTGCTTAGTAAATGCTTGTTGACTGTAAGATGCTTGTCACATCCTTCTTTAGCCCCAGAACTCTGGAATTGGGAGTCAAAACACCTGGGTCCCATTCCTGTCTATGTTACAGACTCATTGCTCATCTCTTGGCTAGTCTTTCATTCTGGCAGAGAGGAAATTTGGAGTGGATTTGGAGTCAGAAGACCTAAGTTTAAATCCCAGGGATCTAATGATATGATCCAGAACAAATGTCTTTCCCTTTTCTGGACTTCATTTTCCTTATCCTTAAAATAGTAGAGTGTATTAAATAGTCTCATAAGATCCTTTCTAGTTCAAACATGCTATGATTCAATGGCATGGGTTTGAGTCCCTGAATCTTCCATTTAATAACCAGATGGCTTTGGACAAGTCATTTAACTGCTCTGACTCTCAATTTCCTTCTCTGTAAAACGGAGATAATACTGCTTGAGTTCTAAGATCAAATGTGCAAATCGAGTGTGACAAGCTCTGTCCAGCCCTTCGTAAATGGATTTCTGTCTCTTCTTTGGGGATGTAGTTTGTACCTCTTCAGACTAGCAAGATGATTAGTCTGTTTCTCATTTCTACCTTCTCCAAAAATGTCACTGACACAATGTTCCTGTTTCTTAGCTCTTTTGTAATCAAGAAATTGGCAAGGATTTTAGAGATCCCATTCAGTAAGTTCCACAACAGAAGTGTAAAACATGTGGCTTCTGGACCCTATGCAGCCCACACTACTGCCAAGTATGGCTCAAACCATATTAAAAAGTTGGTCCTATTAGATTTTAATGTATACATGTATTAATAGAAACAAGAGAAACATCAATGTGTGGCTTAAATATGGTTTAGTTATCCCTGTTTCTATTTAGATTTGACATCACTATTCGACAATATCCCCCAATAGTCTTTGCTTGAATACATGATAATGGAGAATTCATTACTTCAAGAGGCAGCCCATTTTGTTTTTAACAGCTCCAATTATTGACAAGTTTTTCCTCATTTGGAAACTACCTCCCACTGATTTTTTTAACCTCAAGAATATCACAGAATATCTAATAATTTTTCCATGTAATAGGCTTTTATTTGAAGTCATCTATATCTTGTCTCCCCTAAATTTTGTCTTACTGAAGCTTCATATCCTCATTTGCTTTAACCTCTGAGGAGCCATTCAAACTTTCAACATTCTGCCTTCTTATGGATATCTTTTAGTTGGTTAACATACTTTTAAAAATGTAGCACCCAGCATAGAGCACAGTATTCCAGATGTGATTAGACCATTGCAAAGTATAGTGAATTTATTACTAATTTCCCTTGTCTCATCATGATTTTATATTAATATTTGCTTATGTATGTGATGGGGATTTGACATATGGCCAGATCATCCAAAATGGAGTTATGCCCACAGATGACGCTGGAGGCCTATTTCAGGAGTCGGGAAATTTGGTGCTTTTGTTGACATTTTGTTGTTGAAAGTGGCCGTAGTCCATTGATGATGTAACTGAAACTCTCCATGTCTTTAAAATGAGATGACTGAACACAGTTGCTGGGTTTTCCCTGAATTCCTATCTGAGGATGAATAATTCTTTCACTTCCAGCAGAATTTCCATTTATGGAAATCCCATGTCTCTAATGGAGACATCAGTTTTCTTCTCTCCCATGAACCAGGTGACCAGTGTCTTCCATATGGGTTACTCCTTAAGCAATCTAAGCATGCTTTAAACTCCCTCTCTTGGTGCCATAGCTCTTTATCCATAAACTGTAAGTTACTTGAGGACAGGGACTATTCTTTGGTTTGTCTTTAAATTTCTAACATTTTGCATATTCTCTTTTTTTCCTTTTTTTGTACTGGATATGCGACTTTTAAAATTAATATAAGGGATTCCTGGTGGGAAAAACCCCTCTAACAATGCAGATTGGTACATATTCTTTGATTTATAGTCTTAGAGAAGATGTTGTGGATAGACTTTGACTTAGGATGAATTTAAATGCTGCCTCTAATAACTATTGGCTGTGTGATTCTGGGCAAGTTATTTAATCTTTTAGTGTTTTACACACAGATATAAATAAAAACTCAGGTCAAACTATGTCACACACATACACAAGCACAAGCACACACACACACACACACACACACACACACACACACACACACACACCCTTTCCCCCCAATTCAGTAAACTTCAGTGGCTCCATATTTCCTCTAGGAGCAAAAATACTCTATTTGACATTCAAAGCCCTTCATAATCCAGTTTTTCAAGTTTTCTTGTACCTTATTCCCAACATATGAATTCTCATCCAGTGACACTTGTCTATTCCATGAACAAAACACTCCATCTTTCTCAGCTTTGGGCATTCTGTCTCCCATTCCTGGATGTTCTCCCTCCTCATCACTGCCAACTAATTCTGTGATATCCTTTACATTCCAACTAAAATCCTACTTTTGTAGGAAGCCTTCACCAACTCTTCTTAATTCATTCCTATCCCTCTGTTATTTCCTATTCATCTAGTATATAGCTTGTTCTGTAATATTTGTTTGCATATTATTTCCCTCCATTAGCTTGTAAGCTCCTGGAGGGAAGGGATAGCCTTTTGCCTCTCTTTGTAGCCTTAGTGCTTAGAACACTGCCTGTTATAATAGGTGCCTCATAAATATTTAATTGTTTGATTAATTAAAATGCTTGTTGAAACATTGTACACAGTAACAGCAAGATTGTGCAATGATCAACATGAAAGACTTGGTTCTGCTCAGTGGTTCAGTGATCCAAGGCAATCCTAGTAAACATTGGATAGAAATGCCAAAAAAATGCTTGTTGGATGGGAATGGACTCATGAAAGTCTGGGCAATTCCATCCTAGACTTGGTACTATGCAAAGTAATGAATATAATGATATTTATAATCTTTTTCACAAACAACAAGAACTTAGAAGGAGAGATCAGGAGATTTGGACTCTACTTCCTTTCTTCTGTCAAAATAAGACTGACCACTGCTGCACTGTGGCTTCCACCTTGATTAGACCTGCCTCTTCTGTAGGATGTTTGATATAGAGCCTTAGCTTTGGTTTACAGATGAAAAATGCTGGGAGGAAAAAGCCCCCAATTGAGATAGTGGTCCTTGGGAAGAAGGTACATAGCACCTTAGATCCATAGTCCAGTAAAATGGGGAGTGATGTAGGAAGCACCAGAGCATATGGCTACCAATATTTACAATCAGATTTTTTAAATTTGGGGATTATTGGTTGTAGAATTCCTAACTGTGCTCTCCTTCATTAATGCAGATAATGAAGAGTTGACAGTATTTAGCTTCTTTCCCTAGAGCAGCCTTTAGCATTTTTGTTTTTCTTATGATATTTATCATAACATCCCTATGATTCTGGGAGATGACAGTCTTAGTATTTGTTCTTAGCCTTCTCTCTCAATTGGCCTAAAGTTGGCTTATGTGGCTAGAAGGTGGACATTGGAGAAGTAGATAAATCCAGTTAAACTAGGCAGGGGAATAGATGTAATTCTCTTCTTGTGAAATGGTTTGGACTTGAACTTAGAACACAGAGATCTGAAATTATTATTAGCTAGCATTCAATCAGCATTTTAAAGTTTGCACAATATTTTACCTATGTTAACTCATCTGAAAGTCACAACAATCCTAAGAATTACAATAGATGTCAGCCCCATTTTACAGTTGAGGAAACTGAGGTTAAAAGATCTTAAATGTTTTAGCTAGACAGCTAGCACATAACCAAAGCAATTCCTGTTTCAAATCCATCTTCCCATCTTAAAAAATGGGTGAGATGGATGCAACCTGAAAACTGATCTTACAGTAAAACCAAGCAGATTGAGAACATCAAGTCATTTAGACTTATTGGTCATTCTCACGTGTCAATTCAGATCACAGGATCATAGATTCAGAGCTGAAAGAAGGGTTCTAAGAGACTGTTTATGTCCAAATTCCTAATTTTATGAATGAGGAACTGAGACCAAGAGGTCGGATGACTTACCCAGCAAACTAGAGGTAGTAAAGTAACGGAATTGAATCTTAGTCCTCCATGCCCCTTCAGCCTCCTTCCCCCTGGACCATCCTACCTCTTTATCTCTATCCCCAGAAGATGGGCTAGTTTCTCTATCTTATACAGAAGAACCTTGGATCCCAGAGCAGAACAAGTCGATCATACGTTGTTATCATTTAGTCATTGCAGTCATGTCAGACTCTTCATGACTCTATTTGGGGTTTTCTTAGCAGAGACTCTGGAGTGGTTTGCCATTTCCTTCTCCAACTTATTTTACAGAGGAGTTTCAGTGACTTGTCCAGGGTCACATAGCTACTCAGTGTCTGAGACTCAATTTGAATTTCCTGTTTCCACACCTGACAATCTACCCACTGTGTCACCTAACTACCTGTCATATATAGCAAAATCAATTAATAGTGCCCATTACATGCTAGGAACTGCCCATAAATAATGCAAATATGAAGACAAAAATGAGACAATTCCCCACTGTCAAGGGAATTTCTATTTAGCTGGACATTCATGGCAGAGCTAAAAATAGAATGTAGTTCTCCTGACTCCCAGGAAAGGGTTTAGTCCTAGAGGGAGATACTAAACTGTGTCACAGCTAACCTAGAAAAAGAAGAGGAGGCAAGTCTCTCTGGAGCCTCCCATGGGGACTCCAAGGTAAAACGTAATGGAGGCAGAAGACGTGGGTCCAGATCTCAGTTCTTCCACTTGCTATTTGTATGACCTTGGACAAATCTTTCCCCCTCCACCCTGTGAGCCTCAGCTTTCTTATTTATAAAATGATAGGGGAGAGAGGCAAAGGTGTAATTGAATGGTCTCCAAAGTCCTTTCCAGCCTTAAAATCTATCACGTATATCCTATGGTAGTGAGAAGGAATAACTTGAAGAGATGTGTATTGGTGGAAAGTCAGCTCCTGTTCTGAGAAGGTGGGGAATATGCCAGCTGGGTAATTACAGTTCTTCTTGCCTTAAATATAATATTAAAACTGCACCTTTAATTAGTGCACTTAGAAAAGGTCACTAGCAATTACCTGGGAAACAAAGTGGGAACAAGCAAGTAATCGGTTACGTGGAAGCCAAGAAGGACCATTCTGAGCAGCATATAATTGAGGAGAAAATGGATAAAAGTCCAGGAAATTACAGGGTTAGTGACAGCTTTGGCTGTACTGCCTCGTCCTCACTCCACATCCCTCCTTGCTAGGGGTCTAGGTACCAGGTCTTGGAGAGCCATAGTTAAAGACATCCTTAACGATGTGTGGCTCTCTATGCCTGATGGTTGTATCTGTGATTGATTCTTCACAGCACCAAGCCATCCACAACTGGCTAGGGAGAGCCTTCCCTCCATCCCTCACCCCTTTGCAAGAACCAGTCATTAGACTCAGCTGGACACTGAGGTTTGGGGAGCATGATGTGGTTGCAAACTCTTGGGTAGACTACTGATTCATTGGGATACTTGAGATGCAGTAGCTTTCATGACAGCAGCATCATGTACAAGACTGAATTCAGAATCAGAAGACCTGGTTTGGGATTCCAGGTCTTCCATTTATTACTTGTATGACTTTAAACAAGTTACCTAGCTATGCTGGGCCTCAGTTTCCTTATCTGTAAAAAAGGGAGTTAGATGTGATCACCTGTACTTTAAATTTATGACCTTATCCTTATCATACCATGATAGATTGTTGATCTTGGGAATATTAAATGACTTGTCCAGGGTCACATTGTTAATATCTCAGATTGTATTTGAACTCAGGAATATATCTTGATATGAAAACTATGGAAAATATGAAGATATGAATTCAGGAATATGAATTTGATTCTGTTCCTTTATTACCTCTGGTCCCTAGGAAAACATCAAAGCTAACTTCTCATTTAACAGATGAGGAAACCGAGGCCCAATGAAGTTCAGTGAATTTGCCAGGTTGACACATATAGTTAAGTATTTGAAATGGGATTTGAAGTTCTTCTTGACTCCAATTTATGTACATTCTGGAATATCACTTCTCCTATGACTAAGTCACCTACCTGACTAGTGACTGTTAAAGAAGCATTTACTCCCCCTCAGGTCTATTCCTCTCATTTGAAAAATCAAATTCAGGGGCAAGATGGTAAGTGGATAGAACACTGGCCCTGGAGTCAAGAAGACCTCAGTTGAAATCCAAACTTAGACCCTTAACACCTGCGTGGTGCAAATCACTTAAGCCCAATTGCCTCTCCAAAGACAAAACAAAAAAGCAAAGCAAGTTCAGAAATGTTAAAGGACTTGCCCACAATGTCCTGGTAGTAAGTGACAAATGTGAGATTCAGACCCTCCTCTTCTGACTTGAAATTCAGCAAGCTTTCTGCTCACTGGGTACCACAAAACCCTACTCCGGTCCCCCTCAATCACCTTAGCTTATTCCCCATTGGCCTTTGGCACTTCCCTCAGCAGAAGCCATGTCTCACGTGCTTTTCATGGCACCAACCAAATGGGGATTCTTTAGTGTCATAGGGCTAAAAGTAGTACCTTGAGTAGAGTAATAGACTTTTCGCTTTATCTTGTTTTCAATTGCTATCTTTTATTTTTACTTCACCTTTATTTTCCAAGATCCTATACTCCTCTCCAACATCAACCCATCAACCATTTCTAACATAGTATACAGGATTTCACATCCGTAGTCCTCTACTTCTTCAAAGAAGTAAGGAGACTGTATTCTCATTTGTCTAATTTGGGGGTCAAGCTTGCTCATTATTATTTCACAATATTACATTTTCATCATTTTATTTTCTTGTTTTAGAAGCAGCTAGATGTCATTATTACTATTTTGTTTATAATTCTTTGCAGAAAAAGTGTCACTATAAATATTTTGATGTGTACTGAAATCTGCTTTTTGTCATTAATCTCCTTTGTGCATCTCTTCTCTCCCCATTTAGTATTAAACTCTTTGACAATAAGGGTTGTTCCATTCTTTGTATTTGCATCTTTTAGCACAGTGCCTGGCATACAACAGATATTTAATAAGTGCTCATTAATTGGGTTATAGATCAAGCAGTGGAGTTCTTAGATTAAGGGATGTCCATATTTTAGTTTCTTTCTTATGAAATCCATAATACTAAATCTACTTTTTATTGATGGATATAGACAAAATCACTAGCCCTTTTCTGCCAAAGAATTATAACCACTTTCATGTTCATTTTTGCCTTGACCATCGCAATCTCCTTATAAACTGAATAGGAAAGCATTGTGGGAAAAGTGAGGGAAAAGGTGGTATTAAGAAGATGGTACTATATTTTGCTTTAAAGAGTACATCCTGAGTACAGAAATGGTTTACTCTAAGGTCTTCTATCACAAAACACTCTAATCCAGCCAGATTTAAAGGCTAGGATTCCTAACTCTAATGGGGTGCACTATACATTAGGCTATCCTACTTTATTAGTATTCACATCTAGAGGGAAATCAACTTTGTGAGAATAAGAGAACTTGTCTATTTTGGAGGCTCTAGAAAGCACCTAAAATGGAGTTGATCATTAATCACATTTTAAAGCCACAATGGTGCCTCAGAGTATCCTTTGCCTAAAGACTGTAGCAATCAGGGAAAGAAAGGAAGGAAGATTTAAGACTTTCTCCAAGAAGGAGAAGAGAGTGAGAATGATGCTCAGATTTTGCTTAGAAATCAGCTTTCAGGAAATATGTATACATACATTCGATTTCTCAAGTATTTTAACATAATTAACATGTAGTGGATATTCTGCCATCTAGGGGAGGGGCGGGGAGTTGGGGGGAAAAATTTGTAACAGAAAGCTTTGTAAGGGTTAATGTTGAACAATTACCCATACATATGTTTTACAAATAAAAAGTTTCAATAAAAAATAAAAGAAATCAGCTTTCAGAGCTCTTCCCAGGGATCCATAGGCTTGTGGAATGAATGCTGAGCCTGGAATCAGGAGACATCTGGGTTCAAAGCTAGCTGACAGCAGCTTGGATGTCACCTCAAACAAGTCACAAAAATGCTGTGTCTCAGTGTCTTTGTCTCCCTTTGTGTATCTCTTTGTCTCTCTCTGTCTCTTCATCACTGTGTACGTGTCTTTTTTTCTTTCTGTCTCTCTCTGTGTCTGTCTCTCCCTTCTCTGTCTCTTTCTGTCTCTCTGTCTGTCCCTTTCTCTCACTCTCCTTCCCTTTCTTTGTTTCTCTCTGTCTCTGTATGTGTGTGTCTCTCTGTGTGTTCTGTCTCTGTGTCTCTGTCTCTGTGCCTTTCTTTGTCTCCCTTCCCCCCCTTCCCTGACTTCCTTCAACTCTCATCTAAAATATCCCCTTCCCCAGGAAGCTTTTCCTAATCTCAATTAATGCTGGTATCTTCCCTTTGAAGATATCCCCCCTCCAATGTGTCCTGATTATTTCTTGTGCTGTTTGTATACTGTCTCAATCTTTAGATGGTGAGTTTTTTGAGAGCAAGGATTTCCTTTTGCTTTTCTTTCGTATCTCCAGTACTTAGCATAGTTCCTGGCGCAAGCAGTCACTTACTGAATGTATATTGGCTGACTGATTCATGAAATGAGAATGGTATTTCTTGGACTACCTACCCCACAGGGTTGTTGTGAGAAAAGTGCTTTGCTACCCTCTTAAAGCACCATATAAATGAGAATTTTTGTTCTCCATGGCTCCTTCCCCATCTGATTCCTGTCTTCTTCCCCTCCTGTTTCTCCAGGCACCTCTGTGACGCAGCTGCTGGCCCGGGACATGGATAATGACCCCCTGGTTTTTGGAGTGTCTGGGGAGGAGGCCTCTCGCTTCTTTGCAGTTGAGAGTGACACAGGAGTCGTGTGGCTGAGACAGCCCTTGGATCGAGAGGTACGGCTGTCATTACCTAGTACTCCATCTCATTTGGGGAGGATGGCCAATTTCAACTCTGCTTTGCTGTATTCAGCTCCCTATTTCCCCTAAAAAGGAAGGCCATTTTACCAGATCAATTCCATTCTCTTTTAAAGGCTTAGTAAGTTTCCTTTTTTCCTGAAAAACCTCAAAGGAGCTATTGGCCTTGGGTTTAGCCTTGAAAAGCAAAATAGTAATATGAGGGGAGCAAGAATCCTCTCCTGTTCTTCCTGTCCCCCAACAAAGCAACTCCTAATCCACAATTCTCAGAAAAGCAGGAAGTGATGGGAGATTGATTCCTGGTAAGATGAAAAGTCCCTGAGCGCTAAACTTTGTGTCTCTTTTTACTTCAACCAAACCTGTCTCAGACCAATCTCGAAAAACCCAGTCTCCAAGTGGCCTTCATGGCTATTATCTCATCTGGTGAGCATCTGCCCCATTCATCCTCTGTTTCTAGGTCTCAATTTTCTGCATAAAAACCCAGCGCTCATTTCTAGGAAAGTCTCTGAAAATCCTGATGGAAGAAGGCAGCCTCATTTCCTGGGGCCATTATGGCATCTTTCTACCCAAACTCCATGCCTTCTTATCACTTTTAATAGCACAATCAACCCTATGATATTGAACTCTTCTATTTCTTTACTCTCTTCCAGACCAAGTCAGAATTCACCGTGGAGTTTTCTGTCAGTGATCATCAGGGGGTAAGTATCCCAAGGATCATCTTACCTATAAAGAAGCATTCATTAACCTGAAGGGTGGGAGTCCCAAAAACTTTCTGGGTAGAAACCTTAGAAATTAAGCTGCTACTTTCCTCCCTTTTACATAGATGGGGATCTGTGGGTCTACAATACAACCCATCAAATAAGCTAACATATGTGAAGTGCTTTTGCAAATCTTAGAGTGAATACACAATAGTCAATAACAGTTATTAAGCACCTGCTGTGTACCTTATTTTTAGAAGTACACGCTTACAGTGGGTATCTTGGCTCTTTTGTTTCCTAGGTGATCACGAGAAAAGTGAACATCCAGGTTGGAGATGTGAATGATAATGCGCCCACATTTCACAATCAGCCCTACAGTGTCCGCATCCCTGAGGTAGGAGCCTAGTACGCGCATGAAAGTGGTGGGGAGTGGGAGGAGTCTGGAGAGTTATAACTGTCTCCCTTCCCTCGGCCATGTCACAGTCTTGTTTCAGCAGCAACAGTGGCTACCATCACTGGCAGGGCAGGAAATAAAGGGGCACTGGGGAAGATAAGGTGGTATTGTTTTTTTTTCTTCTTTTTCTTTTTTTCCAGTTTATTAAAGCTTTTTATTTGCAAAACATATGTATGGGTAGTTCTTCAACATTGACCCTTACAAAGCTTTCCATTACAAATTTTTCCCCTAGTCCCCTCCCCTAGATGGCAGGAAGTCCACTACATGTTAATTATGTTAAAATACTTGACAAGTTGAATATATGTATACATATTTCCATGGTACTGTTAATTATTGGAGAAATCAGGTTGGTCTGGTCTTACGTATTTAATCAAGGTTGAGAGGAAGAGCTTGAATAAATAGATTTTGTAGAATTTGACAAGATAAAGGCCAGGTTTTTTACCCTCTCGTTTTGTTCTTTGGGGCACTGAGATTTGCTTGGTATGGTTTGATTAAGGGTCATTTCTGCACTAGGCTATATTAGGCACGGATTCTGCTCTTTTTAGCCATAGAGCAGCCACTCACTAATGAGAAGTGAAGGCATCATCCTTGGAAGACATCATTCTGCTTAACCATTCTTTATTTCTTCTCCCCAAGGACTCACCCAGCTAGTCTTCTCATTGTTGGACTTTTGACCCTTTAGGGCAGACTTTGAGTGGCTGAGTTTGCAGAATTGCTTATGTGTGAAGTCAAGTAACCTCTGGTGACTTGAGAAGTACAAGTTATTATATTACTAAGGCCTCATTAATAAACTGACCCAGTGAGACGTCAATCTATCATCTTCCCTCTCCTTGGTGTCCAGGGACAACTTTACATCTTTAGAAAAAAAATGGGTTTCAAAGGTAGTCCTTGAGATGGATGGGGAATGTGGATTGTTGTTTCCAATGTCAGCTTTTAGAATTAAAAGAGAATTGGTTTGAATGATGGATAGAATGGAGGGCTCAGAACCCAAAAGATCCAAATTCAAATCTCACCTCAGATTCAGTATCAATTTCTTCCCAAGGGTGCTGACAGAGTCTACTATACATTTTTTTAATGCTCTCAATTGAGCTCTTGCTGCTACACATTAAGATCTTTCCTGATTGGCTATCACACTCTCTTCAATGCATTTTAAAAATTGTATTTCTATCTTTATTCTTTTCTGACTTTGTTGCTGTTGTTTAGTTGTTGAGTTGCAACACTCCTTGACTCCACTGGGGGTTTTATTAGTCAAGATACTAGAGTGGTTTGCTATTTCCTTCTGTAGCTCATTTATAATGAAGAAAACTGAGGCAAACATATTGGTTAAATAAGTTGGTCAGGGTCACACAACTAGTAATCTGGATTTGAATTCAGGTCCTCCTGACTCCAATGTCAGTGCCCTATCCATAACACGATCTTTTCAGTCCTTTTTTTGAAACTATCTTTCTATTCTCTCTCTCTTAGTAGATCTCAGCTCACACCCAGTTAACTGGGAAAAAGACCTCCTCTGAGTTCCTTCTTCATACTCTGTGCTGGACATCACTTCTCCATCATCTTCTCCTCCCCTGACTCTCCTTTTTAGCTATAGTATCAGGTGAAGGAAGAAGTGAAATTAATCACTCTATTTGTGCCTTTGATCTTTTCTTCTCTCACCATCTCCATGAATTTTCCTTTCAATTATTCCATTTTTTTCTTAACTTTTGATTTCTCCTCATCTACTGAAACCATTCCTTTTGCTTAAAACCATGTCTAGATCTCCCCATTCTTAAAAAAACAAACAAATTTGATTCTTTTTTTTTTGCTTTTTGCTGAGGCAATTAGGGTTAAGTAACTTGCCCAGGGTCACACAGCTAGGAAGTGTCTGAGATCAGATTTGAACTCAGGTCCTCCTGACTTCAGTGCTGGTGCTCTAACCACTGCGCCACCTAGCTGCCCCAACAAATTTGATTCTACCATTTGTCTTGCCTGCCTTTCACGATCAAAAGTCCTAAAAGTTATCTTTATTCACTCTCTCCACTTTCTTTTTTCTCAGTTCCTTTTCAGCCTCTTACAGTCTTATTTCTGACATCAATTTTCAACTGGAATTGCCCTCCCAAAAGTAAAAGAAAAATGATCCTGTATTTTCCAAGTCTTTTGGTCCTTGTTCCTTCCTGATTTATCTTTACCACTCCATTATTTGACATGGCTGACCACTGTATCCTTCCCAATACTCTCTTTTCTGGATTTTCCCAGGTACTATTCTTCCTTGATTCTCTATGTAGTTAACTCTTCCTATTCTTCTTGGATCATAATACACATCCCATCACAAGGATGTACCCCAGGGTTTTGTTCTAGGCCCTCATTTCTTTTTTTTCCCTATATCACACATTCTCATGGGTTCATTGAAATGCTTTATGTGGGAATCTTCCAGATCCATACCCTGTATATATCCTAAATTTTAGTCCTTTGTCCTCGACAGCCTATTGGAAATCTCCATTGGCTAAAAGGCATGTCCATCTCAATATACCTTAAAAAAGAATCTGTTATCTTCTCTGCACAATTCTTTTCTTCTCATTTTTCTATTTACATTTGAGTAGCACCATTATTCCACTTACCCAAATATGGAACTTTAAAGGTGTCTGCGACTTTGTTCTCTCCTTTCCAACATCTTATTCAATCAGTTCCAAAGTCTTGTCAAGTGCTCCCTCAGTACATCTCTTATTCATCCCTTCCTTCCCATTCTCTCAGGTACCACCCTGGTTCATGCCCTCTTTACCTTATGCCTGGATTATCCTAATAGCTTCCTAAATGATCTTCTTGCCCTTAAGTCTATCCTCTCTCTAGTTTATCTGACACATAACTACCAAACTGATCCTAGTAAGTATAGAGCAGACCAATGTTACTCTCCTGCTCAAGAAGTTCCATTGATGTTCTTTTGCCTCTAGGATAAAGTACCAGTTCTTTCCTTTGGTACTAAAAGTCCTCACAGTCTTATGTATTAAATGTCATTCATTCTCTTTCATGAACTTCATAAAGTTATGCCAGCCTAACTATCTTACTTGCTGACCCATGTATGACTCTTTCATGTATGTCTTCCTGAGCTGTCCTCTGTGCCTAAAATGTTCTTTTTTTATCTCTATCTATTCTTTAAGGTTCAGCTCAGTTGCCTGCTCCTCCAAAATATCTCTCCTGTTCTCCACCACTCCTTCTCCATTGTTATAATCTCCTATCAGAGAGGGTTTTTTAAAAATCTATTTTATGTTTTGCATTTGATTTTCATATATAGGAGCTATGGTGTTTCAGTAGATATGGCCCTAGATTGGATTTAAGATACTAGATCTGGAAGATCTGGGTTCAAATTCTCTCTAGGACAAGAAGAATTTGGTTCTTAGTGCATTTTGAAAAAGCAATTTCATTTCTCTGTGCCTTAGTTTCCTCATCTGTAAAATGAAAGTATTAAATTTACTGGCCTCTAAGTGTCCCTTCCAGCTAGAAATCTATGATCTTTATTTATTGTTTTCCCTGAATTGTCTCAGCTCCCTTGAAGGTAGAGATGATTTCATCTTTTTGTCTTTAAGTCTCTAGCACTGGTGCTGTTTGGAGGTGATTAATAAATGCTTGTTTAATCAATATTGAATGAATACAACAGGTACTCATATACCTTTGCACAGGATGAGAGATTGACTCTTGGATTTCCAAAGATTTGGCCACTAGGGTGTTACTTTATAGGCTTAGAGAAGATGGAAATCTACTAAGTAGCCCTTGATACCAGCTCATGCTTTATAATACCATCTCATCCAGCTGTCCAGCCTTCAACCTTGATCATACCACTTTCTTTCTACTTCAGTGCAGTATACCCCATCTCCTTCCTTCCTTTTCCTTTTCTTTCCCCTCTCCTTTCCTTCCGCCTCCTGTTCTAAGAACAGTAATTCAATTGATAGTACCATTTCTTCTGGACAGGACCCTGCACCCATTCACTATCCTAGGGACTCCTCAGACCAAAACTCCCTGCCATGGCCACCATTTTCTTTGTTCTCTTCTCCTATTATTAAAACATAAGCTCTCTGAGGATAGTGACTGTTTCTCTTTTTACACTATTAACCCCAGGTCAGGTCTTAAGAAATGCTTTTTCCAGGGCACCTAGTTGGTGTAGTGGATAGAGCAACAGTCCTGAAATCAGGAGAACCTGTGTTCAAATGTGGCTTCAGACACTTAACAATTTCTGGCTGTGTGACCCTGGGCAAGTCACTTGATCTCAATTACCTTAGCAAAAAAAATGCTTTTTCCATCAATTCATTCATTCTTGTGGCATTGGAAAAGCCAAAGAGAATGTCCTGCTCTGTTCATGGAGGGAGGGATTAATTTTAATTGGAGGAATCGGGGGAGATAACTGTCAATGAAAAGGGAGGCTGCCTTTTGAGTGAGGCTGAGCAGGGAGAGGAAAGAAGAAAATTTCAGGCATAGTGAATGGTACATGCAAAGGCACAGACAGGGAAACATGAGGTTAAGGAATCAGGAAGAGTTTGAAATACAGGCTTTTCAAAGGGAGATGCTATGAAAGAAACAAGGCTAGAAAGGTCAGTTGGAGCTGTATTATGGAGGGTCTAGAATTCTGGTCTAAGTAATTCATAGTTTCTTGGTTAGGTGATAGTGAGCCATGGAAGGTATTGGAGCCAGGCAGTGAGGTAGTAATTCAGGGGCTCTGATAGAATTAGCAATATGTACTCAAATGCACCACACTTTGAGGTGGGAATTCCCACCAACAGTACAGATTGCAGCCCATCTCTTCCTGCCTGGTGTTTGTGATACTTGTCTATGTCTTCCTATAAGTCTGCCAGAGGGGAAAACCCTGATATGTCAGGGGCCAGCCTCACATACTTTTGATATCGTGAAGATGCTAGTGGCTCACATAAACTGTTATCTCTTGCTTTTGCCATTATAGTGACACTTAATATCATTCTAGACAACACAGTGTTCTATCCTATTCTATAAAATAACAATAATGTCACATTTATTTCATCCAAGTTTACAAAGAAATACATTCTATATACATTATATCTAGATCCTGAAATAGGTAATCCAGGGGTTATTCCAATTTTACAGGTAACAAAATTGAGGTCTAGAGTATGCCCAGGATCACCTGACTTATAAGAGGTAGAGATGGTAACAACAGTTAGAATGTCTATCACCCTTTAAGGTTTGCAGACCCCCTCACATAGGATATCTATTTGGACTGAATTCATCTAATAACCTGACAGAGTTCTTTTAATATTATTCCCATTTTACAGATGAGGAAACTGAGTCAAAAAGAAGTAAAATAAATTCTTCTAACAACCTGACAGAGTTTTGTTAATATTATTCCCATTTTACAGATGAGGAAAATGAGTCTAAGAGAAGTAAAATGAAATCTTCTAACAACCTAACAGAGTTCTGTTAATATTATTCCCATTTTACAGATGAGGAAACTGAATCTAAGAAAAGTAAAATGAATTTTTCTAAGCACCTGACAGAGTTCTTTGAATATTATTCCCATTTTACAATCTGAGTCTAAGAAAAGTAAAATGACTTGCCTTCAGACATATAGCTGCTAAGTGTCTGAGGCTAGGTTTGAACTCTTGATCCTCAAATCTAGAGTATCTTGTACTGTCCCTGCTAGCTGCATCATACAATCTAGAGCCTCAAGGGACCTTGAAAGTCATCCAGTCCATTCACCCATTTGCAGAAGAGGAAACTGAGGACCAAAGAGCTTTAGTGACCACTAGCAAACAAGTAGTAACAGAAGTAGTAATGGAAAAGCTGGGATTCAAGCTCATGGTCTGGGACGTCAATGTGAACTGGGATTTTTAGCTCCAAATTCAGTGTTACTCTGACCCCCAACATAGACCATACCCCCATACTCATCCCCATGCACAAATACTCCCTACACACAGACACACACACACACACATCCCCTTACCACACTTCTATACCCACTTCCATGCGCAAATATCCTCTCCATATAACATATCACATAACCCCCCCAACACAGACATGTCCACATCCATGCCCATCCCTTAACCATCCCCTAGCATACCCCCATACACAAACACACATGTACACACATACACCCCCCACATGAAAATATACAAACACACCACAGACATGCCTCCCCAAGAGGTCACTGTTAAGAAAGGTGGGATTCTGATTTTCTTTTTTTTTTCTTGTAGATAGGATTTTTCTTGTACAATTTGTCAAGTATTTTAACATTATTAACATGTAGTGGACTTCCTGCCATCTAGGGGAGGGGAGGGGACTGGGGGTAAAATTTGGAATGGAAAGCTTTGTAAAGATCAATGCTGGGGAACTACTCATACATATGTTATACAAATAAAAAGCTTTAATAAAAAAAAGAAAAGAAAGGTGGGATTGAGGAGGGGAGGAGAGAAAGGGGAGATATCCTAGAACAAGGAAGAGCCTGAGCTCAGCTGCCCAGGGTGAGATGCCTATGGCCCGGAGCAGAGGCCAGTAAGCTGGACAATATGTCTGGACAAGGAGAGAAGATCAGCACCACTGCCCAAGGCCATGATGTTCTGGTTCTAGTTTGTTTCCGAAGGTCTTGCCAAATTGAGCTAATTGATGTTATTGTATCTCATTCAGCTCACTCTTTTTACTTTTGTAAATGTCATTATGCCATTCCCTTTGTGCTTCTTCTTTCTCCTCAACCTCTACCCCATGGCCCTTTCCCCACCCCTGGCCTAATTTTTGCTTTATCCCTGATCACCACCTGGAAGCATATATATCCCTCCCACCTCATAGCTCCTTCCCCACCACTAATCCATTCTCTGTTCCATCCCTGATCAATACCTAGAACCACTGACATCCTTTTCCTCAGGCGTCACTTCCTCCATGATGCTTTCCTTAATTCTTATTTTCCTATGAGTAGATGTCTTAGACCCCATACCTGGTAACTTTAGCTCTACCCGCAGCTAGACTAATCTAATTATTTAAGTTCTTTTCTCTGTCCTGATTTCCTTCTGACACCATGGATCCTGCCCTGTGCCTCAAACTTCAAAAGGATTTTGCCAAAAAGTAAAGACAAATTTTTTTTGTGGTAACATGAGGGAGGGGAAAGGTAGACAGATGTGCCTAGAAGAAGGGTTTAAGGGGAGACCCCTTTATGGGATACAAGGGGAGGAATAAGGCCTTGAGAGGCTTGCAGGGATTTCAAAACTCCTTCCTTGCTTGCCTCTGGCTTCCCCCAGAATGCCCCAGATTGTAGCTTCATTCTGGGTGCCCTCACCCATTTGGAAGTCACCCTAATTTAATTAAGGGTCTCTACGTGCCAGCCTGTAGCCTCAACCCCATGCTCTTTAAACCAAAGGCACCGATAAGAGTTAATGAGCCACAAGCTCATTGCTTAGCTGGCATCCTGGCAGATTTGGCTGGCACTTCACATAGTGGAGGGCAACAGAGACTGGGAGTGGTGGGGATTGAAGAAATCAGAGTGACACCTTCTTGGTGTCAGAAAGTCAAGTCCTTTTCATTGCCATGGACATTTTCCCTCTCAGACCAGCAGCCCTCCATCTTTTATTGTACACTTGAGGAAACAGACTTAGGAAGGTTAAGTGACCTGAAGGTCATTCAAGTACTGACAGAAACAATTTCAGCCCAGGTCTCCTGACTCCAGAGTCAAAGCTGCTTCCATTGAACCACACTGCCACTACTGTCCCAGAGCCTGGTCCCTCCCTCCACTGTCCTGATTGATTCCTGTAGGGTCCAGTATACCCCACAAGGTCTCTGTCTTTGCCTTCTGTACTTAGAACAATTTCATATGGAGTGGATTGGTGGGACAGTGGGACAAAGTGACTTTCAGGGCCTGAGAGCATAAGTCAAAAAATGCCCTGAGTTCTAGTTACTCTTCCATGTCTAGTTCTTTCTCTCTTTGCAAGTGGGGAAAACCAAGTCTCTCATCGAAAGGAGGCTGAATATGACCTTCTCCCACTTGTCTGACAAACAAGAAGGAGGTTACTCGAGAAAGGTCTGTAACACTCAATCCATAAAAGGAAGGAGCCAAGTTAAAGTACATATTGTTTATTTCTTCAAGTGGCCTTGACCTGGCTGTTACCTGACTCCCTAATTGCTACTGGAGAGTGGACAGTGAGGATAGGGTAACAACCTTGGCCAGCATGGTCCTCTCTGCTTAGACAGTACGTACCTAAGTCATTTATGCCCTAAGGTGGCTTTAGAAGTGGTCAGCAGCTGGCTTTGGAGGACTTCTCCCTTTCTAATGTTGGTCAAGGTCAGATGCAGTTCTGGGGTAACTCAGTCAAGTCCCTAGGGGTCTCACTATGGTCTGAGATCATCACAGGTACTGAACATTTTACCAAGCACCAAACATACACGTGAAAATAGGTCCCCGCCCTGAAGCAGTGGGCATGGAGGGAGGCAGGGCATGGGCATGAAAAAAATGATCTATTTAAGAGAAACATAAATGAGTAGGAGAAAGCTAGAAGGCTCAGTGGATAGGGCTTTGGACATTGAAAGCATTGTAGTCGGAAAAACCTGGATTCAAGTCCTGATTCAATGACTCACGAGGTGTGTCACTCCTGGGTAATCCATTTAACTTTTCTTTGCCTCAGTTTCTTCATCTGTAAAATGGGAAAATAACAGCATTTACCATTCAAGTAAAGATAAAAGGAGGTATCTGTAAAGTGCTTTGCAAACCCTGAAGCACTACAGAGATGCTAGCTCTTGTTAGCAGAAGCAATCGCACTGTGGCTACAGAACTGGCCTTTAAGGCTGAAGGATGTGGGTTCGAGGCTATCTCTGATTCACACTGACCATGTTACTCTATTTTTATTTTTACTTTATTTATTTATTTTTGCTGAGGCAATTGGGGTTAAGTGAACTGCCCAGGGTCACACAGCTAGGAAGCATTAAGTGTCTGAGACCAAATTTGAAGTCAGGTCCTCCTGACTTCAGGGCTGGTGCTCTATCACTGCACCACCTAGCTGCCCCTACATGTTACTCTAGCTAAGTCATTTAAACTCCAGGTTGTCAAACTCCCCACAGTATACTGACTTAGGAAATCACAAATTTACGTTATCGGCCTTGTGTTCTATTTTTATTTATTTTGTTAACATTTCCCAATGACATTTTAATCTGGATTGGGCTTCACTGGGGGGGGGTCTGGGGGGGGTCACACCTCTTCCCAAGTGGTCAAGAAAGTGCCAGCTGGCTCTGTCGGAGGGTGTTTCCTCCACTGGGAATTCCTTACACCAATGAAGTCATAAGTCCACTTCTTTATGGAATACTTTGTAGACAGAAAGGTATACCTCCTAGAGGTGTGGTCATCAGGATGTTAGATCTGAATTCACAGAGATCTGGATTCAAATCCTGCCCCTGCTAGGCATATCGTCCATGTGTCTCTGGCAAGTTCAAATCCAATCTCAGACACTTACTGGGTGCGTAACCATAGAACGCTCATTTAGCTTCTCTGCCTCAGTTTCCCCATTTGTAAAATAGGGATCAACAATTGCACTTCTTCTCAAGATTGCTAAGGATTAAATGAGATAATATTTGTGAAGTACTTAGCACAGTGCCTGGACTATGTTAATGTTAATTATTGTTCTTATTATCTGTAAATGAAGTCTTAAAATAGATTAGCACTGAGGCCCATTTTAGCATCATTTACAGATGAGGAAACTGAGGGGCAGAGAGCTTGGGATGTGTTCACCTAAGCACTACAGCTGGAACTGAAGCCCGGCCTCCATGACTGCCAGATTTTTGTTCCCTTCTCAGGCTGTCTCAGCCTGGCTTCATTGTTCCGCCATTATACAAGATGGTGGACAGAGCCAGGGAAGTGATTGGAGATCTCTTGGGGAGCTTTCAGAGATGACTTTGAATATAGAGAGGAGAGCAGCCACCTCCTCTGGGGTGTCCACAATCCTTTATAGACATAGTGCATTTGAACCTCACAGCTGCCCTCATTCCAAAACAGGTCCTGCCCCTAGGATCCCATGAGATAATATGTGGAAGGCACTTTGAAAACCTTCCCTTAAACCTTTAATCTATTCAAGTTCAAAGTTGCACTCAGAATTTTGGGATATCCTGCAGCAATGCTAGCAAATAGTAGTATTAGTGGTGGTGTAGAAGTAGTGGTAGTTGTGAGAGTAGTAGAAAAATAGTAATGATAGTAGTAGTAGAAGTAAGTGATAGTCGCAGCAGCAGTAGTAGTAGTACTAGAATAGTAGTAGTAGTAGAAGTATTAGTGATAGTAGTAGTAGTAGTAGCAGTAGTAGTAGTAGCTGTAGTAGCAGTAGTAGCAGCAGTAGTGAGTAGTAGTAGAATAGTAGTAGTAGTAGTAGTAGTAGTAGAATTATTAGTGATAGTAGTAGTAATAGTAGTAGTAGTGAGTAGTAGTAGTAGCAGTAGTAGCAGTAGCAGTAGTAGCAGTAGTAGTAGTTAGTAGTAGTGAGTAGTAGTAGAATAGTAGTAGTAGTAGTAATAGTAGTAGTAGTAGTAGTAGTAGAATAGTAGTAGTAGTAGCTGTAGTATTAGTAGTAGTAATATCATCTCCACTTAATAGATTAATAATAAGAATGTATTTATAGAATCAGATACAGTATACAACAATGTACATTGATGTCATGCTTTAAGGGTCACTAAAAGCTTTATCAAGTTGGATTCTCAGAACAACCCCATGAGGAGGGCACTACCCATACCGCCAGCACTTTACTAAAGCTCCGAGAAGGTGACTTGCTCAGAAGCACAGAGCCAGCGTCAGGAGTGAACGCCTCTCCTGATTCCAAGCCCCGTGCTTTTCCCAATATGTCAAAGGGATGAAATCCCACCTCTATACTAACCTGAAAGGTTAGACCATCCAAGTGGGATGAGGTCTATATACCCCACTGAGACAGTTCTAATCTCCTTCTCCTCGAAGGAAATAAACATTTGTTAAGCACCTTCACAAATATTGGCTCATTTGGTCCTCACAACAACCCTGGGAGATAAGCACCATTTCCATCCCCATTTTATAGTTGTGGAAACTGAGGCAGATGGGAGTTAAATGAGTTACCCAGAACCACACAGCTAGTGTCTGAGGCTGGATTTGAAGCCATATACCCCTGAATTGGGGCTCAAGGCTCCAGCTACTTGGACACCTACCTGCTGCTCTATGTCCATCTCCATTAATCTACTTCGTCATCACAAGCAATGACCCTTTCTTCCTGGCAGGGGATCTTAGAGACATTTTGACTGATCTTCCTAGGAAGCTCCAGCTTTTGGAATAGGATAAATTTAGTGTTCCCAATACCCCAAGAAATCAAGGCAAAGAGGAGTGAGGGGCTGCTGCTGGCAGGATGCTTGGCGTGCTGATGGCAGAGCTACTATTAGGAGGGCACAGCTGGGCAAGGAGGCCCCTCTCTCTTGAGGCAGGTTGCACGTTAGTGCTGAAATGTCACACAGCCTTGGAGCCTTTACTGTGCCCACTGACTGCTGATCCAGCAGGTGGGCATGGGCCCAAAGACCGAGTGCTGGTCGAGAGAAAATCTGCCTGCTCGTCCCCAGAGTCCAGCTGCCCCTTCGCCAGGCCACTAGCTGGGGAAGCGGAGCAGGTGAGTGTTTGGGTTTGTTTGTTCTCCACTCCCCCCACTCCCCTCTCCCTAAGCTGTTCTATATGTAATTATCCATTTTATCAGGGCGAAAGGCCCTGCAATTCACTTGTCGAACTCCTAACGAGGCAGCGTGGAAGCTTTCAAGTCCATAAAGAAAAGGGAAATCCTGCTAGAATTGGCAACTTAATTCACCAAGCCAGCCTCGACAGACCTCATTAAGTTCCCGTGTATTCATTTCAGGCTAATGGCTGTCATGCTGACTGCTGTTTGATTTGCTGTAATAGACTTTTATAGCTTTCCAATTTGCTAAAACGTGTTTGCCTGTGTCTGTGCCCAGCTCTACGGCTGTAGTACATCAGTTAGGCATTGGTACGCCTGCCATGCTGACCTTCAGGTGCTCTCCTCCACTTGCCTGAGCCCTGCTGTCGCTCCTAATCCCTCTGCTTCCCTCCGTGGCTTCTCCTTGTCTGTTGTTCTGGATACCTGCACAGACATCATAAGGAGAGAGCCAGGGGCCATCCCCTTCCGGGGGGGGGGGGTGAAGTAGGAGATAAGCAGTGGTCGTGTCTAAGGGGGAGGAGGAAGAAGATGGGCAGAAGTCTGGTTTGACCAGTTGTGCTGTGATGAAGATAGTCATATACATCCAGAGAGAGGCCTGTGGGAACTGAGAGTGAACCACCACACAGCATTTTAACGCTTTCTGTGAATATTTCCATGCATTTTGTTTTCCTTCTTAGGTTATTTTTTTCTTCTTCTCTTTCTAGATCTGATGTTTCTTGTATAGTAAGATAACTGTATAGATATGTATACATGTATTGTATTTGTCATATAATTTATCCTATTTAGCATGTATTAGATTACCTGTCATCTGGGGGGGGTGGGGGGAAGGAGGGGAAAAGCTTGGGAAAAATAAAAAGTTTTTGCAAAGGTAAAAAAAAAAAGATGTCTGGTTTGAGGTAGAAAGCCTTTTGCTTGGTCAGATGGGATGGGAAGGGGTCAAGAAAGCCAGATATGTGCCCAAATAATAACAGACATCCTTAAAGAAGAAATGTGGGATTTCCCCCTCAGTCACTCATGTTCTCTTCCTTCCAGAATTACTGTTGTTGTTTAGTCTTTTCAGTCATACCCAACTCTCCTTGACCTCACTTGGGGTTTTCTTGGCAGAGATGCTGGAGTGGTTTGCCATTTTCTTCTCCAGCCCATTTTACAGATGAGGAAACTAAAGTAAACATAGTTAAGTGACTTGCCACCAGTCATACACTAGCTAGTCACACACAGTCACCCAGCTAATAAATGCCTAAAGCCAGATTGGAACTTAGGAAGATGAGTCTCTCTCACTCCAAACCTGTCAGTGTGTACTATGGCGTCACCTACCTGCCCCAAATGGCCTTTTATTTATTTGCATGGAGGCTGTATCTGCAGCCAGAGCAATCTCCTTGAAAGCAGACTGTTACTAGCTTATATTTGTACCTGTGGTGCTTAGCATACTGCCTGAAATACAATAAGCACTTAATAAATGCTTTATCTATCTATACCTGGCTATCCATATGTCCTTTACCTATCTACCCATCTCCACATCTGTCTTTGTTAGAGATAGGATCTGACCCAAGACCTTCCTGTCTCAAACGCTCACCATCTTCCCCTCGCATCATGTGGGATCTCTTCTGAGAACAGGTTCTCTGAATTCCCATGATACCTGGGGGCTCTTACTCTACTGCACTGCCCTATTAATTTTCTTTGTATTTTTTAGAAGTTATAAATTTTAATAGGTGGAAACTACAGCTCACACTTAATTCAGTGGAGTCCCCACCTGATGTTGGGTGCTCAGGAAATATTCATGGTTTGAACAAAACCCAAGAGAATTCCCATGGATTTTAAACTGGGAATCCTGGCATAGTAGATGGAGAACCATCCTCAAAATCAGGAAGACCCAAGTTCAAATGTAGCTTCTGATCTTTACTGGATATGAGATTTCAGGCAGGTCACTTAAACTCTTGGTGCCTCAGACAGCTGTAGGACCACACACTTCTGATGGCAACATGTAGTGGTAGTGGGATCTGGAAGTTCTCCAAGCCAGTGACATCATGGATCCAGTCCTAAGCCAGTGACACCATAGATCCAGTCCTGAGCCAGTGACATCATGGGTCCAGTCCTAAAGCCAGTGACATCATGGATCCAATCCTAAAGCTAGTGACATCATGGATCCAGTCCTGAGCTAGTGATACCATAGATCCACTCCTGAGCCAGTGACATCATGGATCGAGTCCTAAAGCCAGTGACATCATAGATCCAGTCCTGAACCAGTGACATCATGGATCCAGTTCTGAGCCAGTGGCATCATAGATCCAGTTCTGAGCCAGTGGCATCATAGATCCAATCCTGAGCCAGTGACATCATAGATCTAGTCCTGAGCCTGTGACATCATGGATCCAGTCCTAAGCCAGTGATATCATAGATCCAGTCCTAAGCCAGTGACACCATAGATCCATTCCTAAGCCAGTGACATCACAGATCCAGTTCTAAGCCAATGACATCATAGATCCAGTCCCTATCCCTATGTTCATTATAACTAAGAGTCTGAGGCAAGCAAATAAGTTCTGTCATGAGATCCCACTGATGTGTATTGCTTCAAGGGCACATCTCTCTTTGATTCTGCATGGTTATTCAAAGATGTAGCATTCAAGAGTAGGGAGAAATCTGTTCTCATATTTTTTAGTCATGTCTGACTCTTCATGATCCCATTTTGGGGGATTTTTGGGCAAAGACATTGGAAATAGTTCACCATTTTCTTCTCCAGCTCATTTTATAGATGAGGAAACTGAGGCCAGTAGGGTTAATTGACTTGCCCAGTGTCACACAGCTAGTAAGTGTCTGAGGCCAGATTCTCATGTAAAAATGCCTCGATGTCTACTCTCTGATACTCTGGTCTCAGATCAATCACCATGTCTACTAGTCTCAGGTGACCACCTATAATATAAGAGAAGGAAACTTAGAATTTCCCTCCTTCACTAGAGTAATATATTCCTATTGTACATGCAAACAGTTCTTACACTTCTCTCCATTCATCCTTAAGTTAGTAATTCAAGGCAATATAATTTCAATGGAGTGGATTCTTTCTCCACTCATGCAGAGCTTTTTACAACATAACAGATTGTCTTTGAGAGTTGCTACACCTGAAACACTCTCAAGGCTGGAGCCAGTTTGATGATGTGATGAACCTCTCAGAACTTGGCCAAGCCGGGTCTTCGCCAACATGTAGGCTGTCTGCTCATCATCAGATTCCCTCTCTTGGTGGATTTGTCAAGGCTTGGATTTCATGGGTTTAGCTCTTAAGAGTCCAGGGTCAGCTCTGCACCATGAGGAGGAATCACCATAGGACTTCATTGGAAGATCCATTCATTCATCAATTACTATCGAGTGGCCCGTATGTACCAGCAGGCATTGGAGTAAGGATATACTGGCCTTTCAGGATTCCCACTGGTGCTGGAGGCCTCTTCTGAGTCATTTTTCCTTGTATTTCTTTTGTATATTTAGGCACAGAGCTGGCTCTTTGAAGACAGAGACTGTTTTGTATCCCCAGCCTTTAGTAAAATGCCTGGCACAGAGCTGGCACTTAATAAATGTTTATTGCCAACTGACATGGGCTCCTAGGCTTTGAGCTAGAAGGACCTTCTGAGTCATTAAGCCCAAACCCTTCACTTTACTGATAAGGAAACTGAGGACCAAAATGAAATGATGAGACCTGCCGATGTCACACAGCTGCTAAATTTATAAAGTTGGCACTACACCTGTGCAGTGTTAATTAGCTATTTTTGCATGTGTGTGATCTCCCAGATTAGATTGTATGTTCAATGGGGATAGAGACTACATTAGGGTTCACGTAGACCACAGTGCCTGCTTCATGCTAACCCAGTCTTTGCTGACTTCAAGGTCCTAGCTCTTTAGAGATGACCAGTGGAGTTGTACCCTCTGCAGTAAAGTTGGAGTGCTTGGTTCGAGAAAAGACTTCAGCGTCTGGCATCTTATCCTGTTAGGTGATCTTCAGAATCTTCCTAAGACAATTCCAATGGAAATGTATGCTTGTCAAAAAAAAAATTATCTTATGGAGAACTCACACAGGGCAAGATCTCACAAGGTAGTCAGAAAAAGCTTTACAAGGACATTTTCTTAAGAACTTTAGAATTGATTTTATGACATGGGAGACACTGGAACAGGACCGCCCAGTATGGTGGGCCCTTCTCAGAGAAGGTGCTATGCTCTATGAGCAAAGCAGAATTGAATTAACCCAAAAGAAATGTGAGATGCACAAAATTGGAGAAGCCACCCCAAATGTTCACAGGGACTATTTGTGTCAGATCTGTGGCAGGGCACTCTGAGCTCCTATTGGCCTGATCAGTCACAGTCAGACACACTGTAACTCGATTCTAACAGTGATGTCATTTTGGTTCTCTTAGAGTATGAACGACAACAACCAACTTTTAGGAACAATACCATACTCTATCTCTAAAAGAACATAAGATTCTTGAGAGCAGGAACTGTTTTGTTTTTATCTTATATTCTGCACCCTGAGTCCATAGCCCATTTTATCCCCTATCCTCTGGGATTGTGGTTGCTCCTTTCCATGATTGTAATGCTCAAATTTTATAAAAAGTATTTTGAAAAACAAGACAGGGATGATAAGGAACCTGATGTATCATTTATTTTAACTGGCATAGAGTAGGATGGCTCTGGTCCTGGCTCTGAGCCTGGCTATTGAACTCCTGGCATCCCTACCCATCTTCTAGCCTCCTATCTAATGCCTGCACGTGCCCCAGGCAGAACTTTACCCAGGTGATACTTGAGATGGTTTTGTCCACTACTCCAGTCACATCCATGCCCTCAATTTCCTACCAACTGCCCTCCCCCAAATATCGCCTACAACTATCTTGCTACATGTAGGTGGTGATGGGGAAATGGGAAGCCCCTTCATGGTTGAAAAAGTCAGGAGTCTTGTCATGGTAGACCTAGCCAGGAAAGTCTCTAGGGCTAGCAGTGATGCCCAGACCTGCTCTGTGCCATCCCAGTCACAGACTGAATGATTTATAAATTGGAGTCTCTAGTTGCAGAGAGAAGAGCTCTCTGGCTGGTATGTTCTGTTCCTTCTGAGGTGCCAGCATGGTTCACAAGAGTGCCGTCTGCTGTGCCAGGAGGAGCCACTTGACAGGTGGTATTAATTTCTACCACGGGACCACGATTCCTGAAAGCCCCCTCTGCATCCATAACCACCTACCTATTGATCCCAGGGAAGGAGACCAATAAATCATCTCTGGGTCTCACCCGTTTTACTGGACAGAGCCTAAATAGCTCCTAGGAGTTTGGGCAGCATGTTCTAATGATGTCTCTATGCCCCTTAGGTGACCATCAAGTAGTCTGAGCTTCCTGGGCCTTTCCTCCCCCCTCCATCCCTTCCTTAAACCAGGACAATGATTAATCACCTGGGAAACTTCTTGGTTACCATCAAGACGACGCCCCAATCCACAGAAGCAATAGCAAGCATGTTTTGTGCTTTTAATCGTAAGGCACAAATACGGGAATTAGGGAGTACATGGTGGTACAAAGGGTTCTGAGCAGTCCTGAGTTTGAATCCTTCCCTTGGCACTAGTTGTGTGAACCTGGGCAAGTCAGGAGGCAGGTCTGGACCCAACGCATTCCTGAATCAAAATTCATTTCTCTACTCACGTTGAATCTCTTCCCCCATCCCTTAATGGCATTTAATTTTTTCCAATCACATATAAAAAAGGTTTCCAACATTCACTTTTATAAGATTTCAAGTTCCAAATTTTTTCTCCCACCATCCTCCCCCTCTTTAAGACAGTAAGCAATTTAATATAGGTTATATACATATAATTATTTCAAACATATTTCTACCTTAGTTATGGTGTAAAAAGAAGAATCATAACAAAAAGGAAAAACTGTGAAAAAGGAAAAAAACAAAAGTAAAAATAGTGTGCTTCAATCTGCATTCAGTTCTTTCTCTGGACAGGGATAGATTTTCCATCACGAGTCTTTTGGAATTGTCTTAGATCATTGTATTATTGAATCTCTTTCTGATAATGCTGTCTCTGAGCTCTCATACCACTTAGTGTCTGCACCTCTCACTGATACTAATTATACATTTAATTTTTAATTATCTATTTTGAGCCTCAGTTTCCTCATCTGTAATGAGTATAATATTATATTATTATTGTTGTTGTTATTGAATTAGCCTCCCCAGAATTATTTAAATAAAAGTGCTTTTCAGGTTTAAGGAGTTACATAAATGCATAAAATTATTATATATACAACTTCCCTCTACCCCCATTTCAAAGATCCAACTTTTTAGATGATCTGAAGAATACCAGCTTTTTTTTCACTAGTGCATTTCTTCAGACACCTTTCTATGGTTCCCATTCAGCCTCTTGGTATTCTTGTTATGTTAGTTTGGAGATATTCTTCCCACTTTATAGAAAAGCTAAGGCCTGTAGCTGATCAGTGACTGCTCCACTCAATGAATTAGTGACACTTGGGCTTCCCAATTTCTCCAGCCTGCCCACAAACAGTGCCTCTTGCCCCTTTCTGTTTTGTGATAGACAATTGTGCATTTCTTAATTTGGGGCAATTTTGAGTTGACTTCAACTTAAGAGTTGGGCTCTTACTCTACCCAACATTTGTCACAGAAAGCTGAATCTCGAGGTATCCTATAACTCCAACTTGGGAAACAAAGAGCTGGAAATGACCCTGGTGTCATCTTACCTAGCTCCTTCAGTTTGTGAAGCAAAAGATTGGAGACCAGCAAGCGGAGAACATGACCAAATCTTCACAACTAATAAGTAGCAGAGGTAGAATTCATTCTAAAATCCATGGTGCTTAGAATAGAGTTCATTTCTCATACATGAAAGCACGAGTCCACACATGCACACTCATTCACCCCCTCACTCACTACGCTTGTATAATCTGATGTAGTCTGGTTGAAGAACTCTATGTAAAACTTCTTACTTTCCTTCTTTCTTTCCTTCTAACCTCTCTTCCCTTCTTCCTTCTTTTCTTCTTCCTTCCTTTTTTCTTTATCTCTAACTCATTAAAATTGCTGTTGATAATTTGGAGTTTTATATCCCCTTAATTTCCAATATATCTCTTCTCCCATCCTCTGTCCAGAGAGCCATCCCTTGTGGCACAGAATTTTTAAAAGAAAAAAAAATTAATGGTTCTACAGAGCTCACTGCCATTGCACTGGCTGAATCCTCCAGTACAGAAAATGTTCCACTCCCCATTTTCTTGCTTTTCCAACCAAGGGAAGTGCATTTTGTCTCATCAGGCTCAAGTTCGACTGCTTTAATTAGGCAGCCCTTAGTTTCACTATTGTCATTGTCGTTGGTGATCTCTTTTTCAGTTCTAAGGCTTCTCATTCTGCCTAGTGTTGTCCTGATTCTGCTGAATTCAGTGCATCAGTTCATATAAGTCTTCCTGTGATCACCTGAATTCTTCATAATTTTTTTCATTTTTTATAACAGCAATTTTTCCTTCCATTCCTGTACCACAATTTGTGTAGCCATCCTCCAATCAATAGGCACCTTGTGCCTGATTTCAAATAGTTCAAGCTATGTTTTGGGCCGTAACCAATTCTCTTACTCTGCAGTGAATGTGAGGCTTCTTTCAAATTTGTGCTTCTTGAGAGTAAGGATTGTTCCATCCATTGTATTTATATTACCATTGATTAGCACAGTCCCTGGTACAAAATAGATGATTGACATGGATTGGTTGACCATCTTAAGAGAATCCCAAAGTCTCTTCAACATGAATACCAATCTACCATCATGTTTTAAAATCTCAACTTTGCCAAACTCTAAACCCAGCCTTTCTGACTTGTTCCCCAACTCCAACCCTACCACCCTTACCACCAACTTCTAACATTAAGTATCAGTGTGTATAAGGGAAGCATGGAGGGGATCACATAACCTACTTTCTCCTTTTATAAATATAACAATTGAAAAATAATGGCCGATATCTACATATCACTTGGCAAAACTGGTAAAGTTCTTCACAAATATAGTCAGATCTGAATCTCCTCATAACCCTGTGGGAAAGGCACCCTAGGGATTATTATCTGCATTTTGAGAGCAGAAAACTGAGGCTTAGAAAGATTGAAATGACTGTGGTCAAAGGAAGCAAATGTCAGAGATAGGATTTGAATCCAGCTGTTCTTTAAATTTATTTTTATATCTTTTTGGTTATTTTTTAAAATTTATTTTTAACACATATTGCTTGCTTTATGGGAGAGGAAAATCAGAGTAAAAAGAAAAAAAACCATGGAAAAGAGGGAAAAAACAGAAAAAAGAAGTAAACCCTAGTGTGTATTGATTTACATTCAGTCTCTTTGGTTCTTTTTCTGGGTGCAGATGGTATTTTCTGTCCAAAGTCTATTTGGATTACTTTGGAGAATCCAAGCCTTCTTGATGCTTCTTCCCACATTTTCTATCCACTTGATCACACTGCCTTATTCTGCCCAGTTCCTCTGCCTTGATCAAATAGGCTGACCCTGCCAAATGATTTGGGTTTTTTGGTTTTGTTTTGTTTAGTTTTGGCCCTCAGTAGCTGTCGGACCGCAATAAAGTTTAGGAAAGGGAAGAAAATTTATTCAGCCTGGCTTAATTTCCCCAAGGTCTATGAATTGGGGGAAGGTGAAATGAAGGGCATCTGACTTCCGCAGCTCAGCTAACCATCACATTTCTGTCCTCATCTTCTCATTGAGGGTCATGGCCCCTGCCTGGGACAGAATGTGGGCTCCTCATTCCCTACCAGCCCAAACTGGAGAAGAGGGCACTGAAGGAGAGGAGGGGGGAGTGTTAAAAAGAGGAACTCAGATGTAATTAAAATTATTATTTTGTTTTAATGGTAATAATATTCTTAATTACATCAGTTTCCTAGCTGACTCTGGCTGGGAGTCTTCCGGGGCCCATATAATTCTATTGTGATGGCTGCAGGACCTAGCGCCATGAATACGAAGCAGCGGGAATGAGCACGGAGCCCGAGCTACAGCACATTAGTGATTCTCTTACACATGCCAGGACAACTTTTATTATTTTCCCCCCTTTAAATAAAGAACCTTTAAATTGAAGGAGCTGATAACAGCCCTGATAGGAGAAGATGTTCCTGCTGCATTGTCGAGCTGTCAGCAGCTTCACCCGGAGCTTCTACCTGTCCTCTTCTCTCCTTTTCCTTTTAAAATGGTCTCCTCCCCTGGTCTGGTGGAACTCGGGGGAGGAAGGATTGAAGTAACCTTTTAAAGTCTCCCCAGTCCTCCAGGCAGAGGCTACCTAGTTTTAGCAGAGGGAATAAACTTGTAGAGTCCAGGTGGCGTCAGGGACATTTCCCAGGACATTGGATGTTGAATAATCTGGACTTAGTTTCCCCATCTGTGAAAAAGGAATAAGTTAAGGAAGGCTGTTAAAAGAATTTAGTGAGAGGTAAATCAAGACAGCTAGGTTTATTAAGTACTTGATGTATGCTATACTCTCTACCAAGCATTGAGGATACAAAGGAAGGAAAAGCCAGTCCTTGCCCCTGGGAAGCTCCCCGTCTAATGGGAGAGGCAACATGCAAACACCTATGTAAGGACAAGATATAGATGGGATAGTTGAGTGGAAGATGGGTAGATAATGGAGGGAGAACAACCAGCAAGTTATTGCAACAGTCTTAGTGTGAGATCGTGGGCTACACCAGGGTGGCAGCATCTGCAAGAGCTGTTGTTTAGGGAGATCTGACAGGACTTGGCAATAGATGGGATATTGGAAGGTGGGGGAAGAGAGCGAGGAGTCAAAGATGGCTCCAGAATTGGGCTATAGTACTGATTTAGTATAGACTATTTACTGGAAGGTCGGATGCTGCAGCTGAAGCTGAAATGCTTTGGCCACATGATGAGAAGATGGCACTCATCAGAAAAAACCCTGATGGTGGGAAAGATTGAAGGCAAAAGGAGAAAGGGATGGTGTGGGATGAGACGGATAGATACTGTCATGGAAACAATGAATATGAACTTTGAGAGGATAGAATCTATCCTAGTGGAAGATAGAAGGACTTAGTGATCCAAGGAGTCACAAAGAGTTGGACACGACTGAACAGCAACAACTAAATCTGCAGTCAGAAGTCCTGTGTTCAAATCTAGCTTTGCAACTGAATGCCTCAGAATATGAGCAAGTTATTTAATTACTTCAGGTCTTGCTTTCCCCTTCTAGACAATGAGATGATTGGGTTACATGATCTCTTGGGATATAGGTGGGGGTTGAAGCTTTTCAGTTGTTTGCTTAACTTCTTATGATCACGATGATAACTAGCATTTATATAGCACCTACTATATGCTAAACATTTTACACATATCTCATTTGATCCTTGCTATAACCCTTGGAAGAGGATGATCTTATGATCTCCATTTTTACAATTGAAAAAATTGAGGAAGATGTTAAATGACTTGCTCAAGTTCTCATAGCTTGTAATGATCATAAATCAACTGATCAATCAATATTCATCAACAAGTATTTATTAAACACCTGTTTTGTTCCAGATAACGTGGCAGCCTGTAGAGTGCCAAACTTAAGGGTTGAAAGATGTGGCTTCAAAGTTAGACTTACTAATTGTATAACCCTAAGCCTCATTGAACCTCAATTTCCTCATCTACAAAATGAAGAGTTGGATTTTAAAGTCCCTTCTAGCTATAAATCTTTGATCTTTGACAAAAAGTGAAACAGTTTCTTCCCTAAAGGAGCTTATGGGTCTGGAGTCAGGAAGATGGGAGTTGGAATCCAGCCACAGACACTTACTAGCTAGGTGACCGTGGGCAATTCACTTTAACCCTGTTTCCCTCAGTTTCCTGATCTGTGAAATAGGGAGAGTAATTGTACCCACCAACCACGGTTGATGTGAGGACCAAATGAGATGATATTGTAAAACACTATATCAATGCTAATTAGTATTATCTCACCAATCATCCTTGTCACCCAAAGATGTTACAGAAACAATGAGAAATCTATAAAAGTTCTCTGAACAATATGGAGAAAACTTACTTTTTGCTTTAGGTTATTAATCATATAGTCAATTGTTATTGAATTCTTGTTGATTCCTCCTAATTGATCAAGAAAAAAAGAGACCAGAAAGAGCTATCCTCAAATAGAATGACGGAGCTTGGGTCTTTCTTTTTTCCCTTACTTTTTTTCCTTTTCTTTTCTTTAAATAGCTAAAATCCAGAACTGGAACCTCATCTGTAAGATTGAATTTAGCCAGGTTCCCCTTCTACACCAGGCCAGTCAGTGGTTCCAAATGGTAGGTTTTCAGCCTGTGAGACAACACTAATTGAGCCTGCAGGGTGGTGTTTTATCAGATCCTATGGGAAGATATGCTGAGATGGAGAATGGCCCTGGAAAAGCCCCCATTCTAGATCTGCCCATGAAGAAGAAGTTGGAGGAACCAAGTCTCAATGGCTGCCCAGAGCTTTCAATGATAAACTCTCCAAATAAATTAAGGGTTATAGATGGGACACTTTGGAGAAAGAATTCTAAACCTGGGGTCCACAGATTAGATTTCAGGGGATCTGAAGTTCTGGGGATACAAAAAGAGGCAAAAGACAGCCTCTTACAATAAAAGAAGCTTACAATCTAATGGGGTAGACAATAAGCAAAACAAATATGTAGAAACAGGCTCTATACAGGATGAATAGGAAATAATTAAGAGAAGGAAGGCCAGTGTCACTGAATCAAAGATTACATTTCAGGGAACATTGGGTGAAAAGACTGGAAAGGGAGGAGGGAGCTGAGTTGTAAAGGGCTTTGAATGCCAAAGAGACCATTTTGTATTTGTTCCCAGAGACAATAGGGAGCCACTAGAATTTATTGAGTAGGGGAGTAATGTGATAGGACCTGTTTTTACAGGAAATCATGTTAATATCTGAATAGAAGATTGGAGTGGGGAAAGACATGAGGGAGGAGATTCTTCATCCAGGTGTGGAATGATGGAGGCTGACATTAGTATGGTACCATGTGGGACAATTGTTTTTCAGAACATTCAGCCATTTCACAACTCCATTGATAATTTGTTAATATACCTATCTGGTATTCTTCACTATATCCTGCTGCTGCCTAGTACTTTGATATCTCTAAAGTCCCAAGCAACTTTAAGGCCATCTCCAAAATGATTTTGTATTCACAGAATCTTTGTTCCCAGGTTAGCTCCTCTGAGAAGTCTTCCTGACTATCATCCCCCACTTCTCAGTTTGGGTTATAGATCCATATCATTCATCGAACAGTTGTTTCTATTTATATGACACTTCCACATACATGAGATTCACAACATGACCATGACACTGACAGGGTAGATATTATCTGCATTTTACAAATGAGGAAACTGAGATTTGGAAAGATATAGGAACTTGGTCAGTTCATATGGGGAAAAGGTAGAAGAAGGATTCCCAGGAAGTTTTCCTGTCTTTCAGGTTGGGATTCTTGGTGCTTCCACTTAGTTGCAACCCTTTTAGGCATCAAGGGTAGCAGTCCAGGATGCATATTTGTACTTTATCATATCTGCCCTGTCCACCAGATTGACCAGTTAATCTGTTGGCAAAATAATCGAGGGGCAGGGCTTGCAGTTCCTGCAGTGATATTGAAGCCTGAGCACAATAGACTTGTTTTGATGTGTTTTCCAGGCTGCCTGACCCACCTTATTTTCTAGTCAGGAGTGAAAGAGGGAGAAAGAGAGGGGGGAAAAAAGCTTTTGGTTGACGGAATTATAATAATTTCTCTGATTCCTTAGCAGCCTTTAATTACTTTGCAACTTTGCGGAGCTGTCTGAGAAGGATACATGGAAGGGGATGGGCTCTACCCCGATTAATAATCGTAAGTGGAAGCATTTTGTTCATCTATTAAAAAGCCCTCTCTTCTCAACAGATAATTCCACTGAGAGTCTTCAAATGAAACGTAATCACTAGGTACAATGTAATCTCCCTAGGAGAAGCAATCCACACTGTCTTTCCCACCAATTGGTCAGCTTCTATCTGCCCATTTCCTCCTCACCACCCCCACTCCCCATCCCTGATACAGGCTTGAAAAAAGCGAGACTATGATGTCCTTGAGAGGTGGGGGTCACTATATACAAATTGTCTCCAATTGATCTAAGAAATAGAGATAGAGGCAGAGAGAGAATATATAGAAACAGAAAGAGAGGGGGATAAAGAAAGAGACAGAGACAGACAGAGGCTAAGAAAGGAAGAGAGAGAGAGAGAGAGAGAGAGAGAGAGAGAGAGAGAGAGAGAGAGAGAGAGAAGGACAGGAGGAGAGGAGAGGAAGGGGGAGGGAAAGAGGAGGGAGAGGGAAAGGGAGAGAGGTGGAGGAAGAGAGGGAAGGAGAGGAAGGAGAAGGAGGAAAAAGAAGGAGAGGAGGGGGAGGGAGGGAGAGATGAATACATGTCTCTCTACTCCTTCCTGTCTTCCTTTCACTCCTAGCAGAAAGCCAAACTTGAAGTAATTGTGAGCCATACTTGGACCTTGCCCTTCACAAGTACTGTGAGTGATATGGACATTGGAGGTCCAGGAGGAAAAGACTGATTCTTTGATGACTGCAAGGATATTCTCCTTGAGAAGAAATCTTTATTTTAAAGTAGTAATAGAATACTCTATTATTGTATAAGCTCTCTAGGAAGGCAGTGTTGATGATAGAGTGGATTACTCCAAATTCTTGGGGTAGCTAGGTGGTCATCACCTTCATGGTCAATCAGTCGATTACCTTTTTTTCTTTAGTCAATCAGCAAGTAGTCAGTGAGTGCATATTATATGATTCCTCTGCATTGGGTCTTTGGGATATTGATATAACCCAAAGCCCAAAATGCAAACTCTGTATTTACATGTTTAAAAGATTTTCTTTATGCCTTCTGTTGCTATCTGTGATTTTCCTTGATGAATGATGAAAATCCATGAATTTCCTTCCAAATTTGCCTCATGTCTATATCTCCTTAACCAAGGAAAAGTTCCATGTAAACACTCAGACTAAAAGGACATTGGTATAGAAAAGGCTTTTTTTCACTTGAATCCCTAAACAGTCAAAACAATTTTTCTTCCCTTTTTAGTGAACTGTCTCCTTCCCTCATCTTCTAGACTCATCGTACTCCTTAGAAGTTGAAGTCCCCACCAATACCACTCCAGCAAAAGAAAAAACTGTGTTATAAGAATTTTATGTGTTACTGTTGTTGACTCATTGCAGTTGTGTGTTCGACTCTTTGTGACTCCATTGAGGTTTTCTTTGCAAAGATACTCGAATGCTTTGCCATTTCCTTCTCCAGCTCATTTTTACAGATGAGGAAACTGAGATAAACTGGATTAAGTAACTAACTCAGGATCACATAGCCAGCAAGTTTCTGAAGCCAGATTGGAATTCACAAAGAAGAGTCTTTCTAACTCCTGGCCTACAGCTCTATCTACTGCACCATCTAGCTACCCTAAGAATTTGAAGTAATCCACCTCTATCATGAACACTGCCTCCCTAGGGTCCTTATGCAATCATATAGTCTTCTACTACAACTTTAAAATAAAGATTTCTTCTTGAGGAGACTCTACTTGAGGTCATCAGAGAGTCAGTCTTTTTCCCCTGGACCTTCAATGTCCACATCGCTCACAGTACCTATGAAGGGCAAAGTCCAAGTCTACTTTCCTATATTATTGCTCTGTCCCTAAATGCTACTCATATCTGATTCCTGTTTTGATTTACAATTTCTTCCAGTTGATCCAGGAACTCATTGTCTTCCAAGAAATCTAATCCTGGAGGTATACTTGATTTTTCTTTCTTCTCCATTTTGTACATCTAGACATCCACAACATCTATTTCATTCACATCTTCCTCTCCACTTATGTAGCCCCCACTTTAGTTCAAGCCCTCATCACTTCTTGATTGCATTATTACAATTACCTTCTAACTGGACTCCTGGCTTCTGGTCCCTTCTACTTCTAATTCTTGTCACATTTCAAAATAATCTTCCTAAAATACAGATTCTAAGATAGTCCCACAATCAAGCATTTTTGAGGATTCCCTGTAGCCTCAAGAATAGAATACAGACTACTCCTTTTGGCATTCAAAACCCTTATCTATCTGGTTAGAATCAACCTTGCATTATGTTTTTCCTCTTCCTATAATCTCTGTTCCTATAATCTCAGGGATGACCATGTTTCCCAAACTCAACATTCCATTTCCTAACTTCCATTCTTGGGAAAGCATGCCTTTTCCTTTGCTGCCTTAGAATCCTCAGCTTCCTTCAAGGCTTAACTTTTGTGTCACCTCCTGTGGGAAGGCTTTCCTGATCTCTTGAATTGTTTGTGCTCTTGGAATTATCGCATGCGTGTCTATCTGTCTATATATTCTATCCCCTCAGTAGCAGTTAAGCTCTTTGAGGACAGAGACTTCTGTCATCCTTTTGTTTGCCCTATAATCTACCATGATACTTGTTATAGAATAACACTAATATGGCTCAGTGGATAGAACACTGAGTTTGGATTAAGAAAGACTTTTCTTCCTGAATTCAAATCCAGCTTCAGACATTTATTAGCTATATGACCCTGGGCAAGTCACTTCATCCTGTTTACCTCAGTTCCTCATCTGTAAAGTGAGTTGGAGAAAGAAATGGCAAACCATTCCAGTATCTGTCAAGAAAACATGCCTGACATGATTCCAAAAAACAGCGACAAATACTGATTGAACTTCATTCTTCATTCATGTGATCAAATGAGATTGTATTTGTAAAGCACTCAGTTCAGTGACTGACACATACTAAGTGCTTAATAAATTCTTACTCACTTCCTTTATTCAGAGATTTGGCCCAACAAATGGATATTATGCAAGAGAACTTCCTCTGTGTTCAAGAGGTTTAGCCTCAGAATTCCTCAATTTGATTAAGGATATCTTCCTTGCTTGGTCACAGTAATCCCACTTGGCTTGCTTCTTTGAACTTTCACTTTGGTCCAGGAATTCCTCTTCCTTTCCACTGTTGCCATCTCTAAAAACATATGATTCCCTTTCCTCTCTGAGACTCAAGGATCCTTGATGTGTATGGTTTCTTGTAGGAGACCTTGGGGCAATTACCTTTGTAGGGAACTAGAATTTGTGTGTCTTTAAGTAATTGCTTCTTGGCCCATCTCCATAGCCTGAAATCTATTGACCTCTTTAAAGTCCAAAAGTTACAGGTCAGGTGTATGACTAGTCATAACTCGATTAATCATTGTAAATAATCCAAAGAAAGAAGTACTCAGAGTTGACGACTTGTCGAAGAGACAAGTTTTCAAATGTAAGAAAAATAAGGATTTGTGCCTTATAGTACAGGAAGACATTTTAAATAAATGGGCAAAGACCTAGTCTTTTAATCTAGACCCGGCTTCTCTGATGTTTATTTGAAAAAGACCAACATATACTCCCTTCTTTTAAATTTGTAGTTTGGATAGAAAGACAAGACATGGATTTCAGGTTCCTCATCTATAAAAACCTGCTATGTGTGAGGTACTGTGCTCAGTGGTGAAGATTCAAAGATAAATGAGACAATTCCTTCTTTCTAGATCTTTATAATTTCTGCATCTTTTCTTTGAGGGTCTCACTCAGATGCCATTTCCTCCATGAAGACATCTCTGATACACACTATCTCCAAGTTAAAGTGATCTTTTCTTCCTCAAATTTTTCAATGAGGGTATATTTTCAAGAGCATTAAATTAGTCTATGGGGTTCAGAACTCAAAGGAGAGAACAGCTCCTCTTTAAGTGAGAAGAGTGAATTGAGTGTAATACAACATTTCAAGTCCTTATCATTGCTACTGCCAAGTAGCCCAGTCCTCAAATCAAGATTGAATTATGCCAAAACTGTCTGCAAAGGGAAAGACTTTCCTTCCTTACCTAGGAGATTAGCCACCTTTGAATATTAACCTCCTTATTTTCTAGTCAGAACAAAGCTGTTGCATTTATATGTAAAATTGGTAGAAAAGGTCTTTTTTTTATTTTTTAATAAAGCTTTTTATTTGCAAAACATATGAGTGACCTTTCAACATTGACTTTTGCAAAAAACTTTTTTTTCCCAAGCTTTTCCTTTCCCTCCCCCCGCCCCCCACCCCTAGATGACAGGCAATCTAATACATGCTAGATAGGATAAATTATATGACAAGTACAATACATGTATACATATCTATACAGTTATCTGACTGCACAAGAAACATCAGATCTAGAAAGAGAAGAAGAAAAAAAACAACCTAAGAAGGAAAACAGAATGCATGGAAATATTCACAGAAAGCGTTAAAATGCTGTGTTGTGGTTCACTCTCAGTTCCCACAGGCCTCTCTCTGGATGTATATGACTATCTTCATCGCAGCACAACTGGTTTGAATCACATCATTGCTGAAGAGAATTCATCCATCGTCCATCAAAATTGATCATCGTATAGTCTTGTTGCTGTGTATAATGTTCTCCTGGTTCTGCTGATTTCACTCAGCATCAGTTCATGCAAGTCTCTCCAATCCTCTCTGAAATCCTCCTGTTGGTCATTTCTTACAGAACAATAATATTCCATAACATTCATATACCATAATTTATTCAGCCATTCTCCAATTGATGGGCATCTTTTCAATTTCCAGTTTCTTGCCACTACAAAAAGGGCTGCCACAAACATTTTTGCACATGTGGGTCCCTTTCCCTCCTTAAAAATCTCTTTGGGATATAGGCCCAGTAGAAACACTGCTGGGTCAAAGGGTATGCACTGTTTGATAACTCTTTGAGCATAGCTCCAAATTGCTCTCCAGAATGGTTGGATCCGTTCACAGTTCCACCAACAATGTATCAGTGTCCCAGTTTTCCCACATCCCCTCCAACAGCTATCATTATCATTTCCTGTCATTTTAGCCAATCTGACAGGTGTGTAGTGGTATCTCAGAGTTGTCTTAATTTGCATTTCTCTGATCAATAGTGACTTGGAGCACCTTTTCATGTGACTGGAAATAGTTTCGATTTCTTCGTCTGAAAATTGTCTGTTCATGTCTTTTGACCATTTTTCAATTGGAGAATGGCTTGAATTCTTATATATTTGAGTCAATTCTCTATATATTTTAGAAATGAGGCCTTTATCAGAATCTTTGGATGTAAAAATATTTTCCCAGTTTACTGCTACCCTTCTAATCTTGTCTGCATTCATTTTGTTTGTACAAAAACTTTTCAACTTGATATAGTCAAACTTATCTATTTTGTGATTAATGATGACCTCTAGTTCTTCTTTGGTCACAAATTCCTTCCCCCTCCACAGGTCTGAGAGGTAAACCATCCTACATTGTTCTAATTTGTTTATAATATCATTCTTTATGCCTAGATCATGAATCCATTTTGACCTTATCTTGGTATATGGTGTTAGGTGTGGGTCAATGCCTAATTTCTTCCAGACTAGTTTCCAATTATCCCAGCAGTTTTTGTCAAATAGTGAGTTTTTATCCCCAAAACTGGGGTCTTTGGGTTTATCGAACACTAGATTACAATTGTCATTGAGTATTTTGTTCCGTGAACCTAACCTATTCCACTGATCCACTACTCAATTTCTTATCCAGTACCAAATGGTTTTGGTGACCACTGCTTTATAATATAGTTTTAGATCTGGTACAGCTAGGCCACCCTCATTTGCATTTTTTTTCATTAATTCCCTTGAAATTCGTGACCTTTTGTTTTTCCAGATGAATTTTGTCGTTATTTTTTCTAGTTCAGTTAAATAATCTCTTGGGAGTTTGATTGGTATAGCACTAAATAGATAGATTAGTTTAGGTCGTATTGCCATCTTTATTATATTCGCTCGACCTATCCAAGAGCACTTGATGTTTTTCCAATTGTTTAGATCTGACTTTATTTGTGTGGAGAGTGTTTTGTAGTTTTGCTCATATAAATCCTGACTTTCCCTTGGCAGATATATTCCCAAATATTTTATACTATCGATAGTTATTTTGACTGGAATTTCTCTTTGTATCTCTTGCTGTTGCATTTTGTTGGTGATGTATAAAAATACTGATGATTTATGTGGATTTATTTTGTATCCTGCAACTTTGCTAAAGTTGTGGATTAATTCTAATAGTTTTTTAGTTGATTCTCTAGGGTTCTCTAAGTAGACCATCATATCATCTGCAAACAGTGATAATTTGGTTTCCTCATGACCTACTCTAATTCCTTTAATCTCTTTTTCTTGTCTTATTGCCAAGGCTAGCATTTCTAATACAATATTGAACAGTAATGGTGATAGTGGACAACCTTGTTTCACCCCTGATCTTATTGGGAATGGTTCCAGTTTATCACCATTACATATTATGCGAGCTGATGGTTTTAAATAGATGCTACCGACTATTTTAAGGAAAAGTCCATTAATTCCTATACTCTCTAATGTTTTTAATAGGAATGGATGTTGAATTTTATCAAATGCTTTTTCTGCATCTATTGAGATTATCATATGGTTTTTGTTAGTTTGGTTATTAATATAGTCAATTATGTTAATAGTTTTCCTAATATTGAACCATCCCTGCATTCCTGGTATAAATCCTACTTGGTCATGGTGTATTATTCT